>PVLC010016019.1:0-36156 GCA_004027655.1 Graphiurus murinus
AGATAAAATAGTTATTTTTTTCAGATGGTTATAAGGGCATTTTCCTCCAAAACAAGAAAGGAAGTGTAGAAGAAAGAAGGTGGAGAAATTGGACATGATATGAAGAATCTCAGAAATGCAGGGGAGGGTGGTGTGAAGAAAGGGTTGAATGGAAAGCCTACAGATAGATTTGGTCTGACCTCCTCCTGACCACCTCCCTAAGCATGTGGTATAACTCTGATATTTAGTTTCTATATCCAAAAATAAAAACAAAACAAGCTATAGTATATGAGACCTAAAAGTCCTTCTATTCTGACCCAGTGACTAATTTCCTATTTATTAGGAGCACCATTCAGAACTATCATTATTGAAGATAAAGTAGCATGTCCAGTTCCCCTAATCTGTGGGAAAGAATTTTAGAATTATCCTATAAATGAGACTAGAAAATATATGAAGATAATTTTATACATAACTTTGGGTCACATTGATTAGTTTCTTATTCCATCTACATGTTAGAAACTGGTTAGTAAGTTCTCATGCTACTTGTAAATTCCATTTGCAAAATTTCTTAGAACCCACTTTATCATTGATCTTGTGGATACAGTTCATATCTTTAATAGTCTTTGAATAAGCTATTTCTAAGCACTATATAAGAAATGCTTTGGTACTGGGGATGGAACCCGGGGGCATTCTACCTCTGAGCTATACCCTCAATCCTATTTTTTTATCCTTTATTTTGAAACAGGGTCTCACTAAGTTGCAGAGAGCCTCACTAAGTAGCTGAGGCTGCCTGTGAAGCCGGATCCTCCTGTCTCAGCCTGCCAAGTACTGGGACCACAAGCATGCGCCACCACGCCCGGCAAGAAATGCATATTTAGTTAAGAATGTATATATACATATATATTAAGACTATACACACACACACACACACACACATACATATATATAGGCTATTTTAAAAATAATAAAAATAATAGTTTGCCCAGCATGGTGGTGCACGCTTGTAATCCCAGTACTTGGGAGACTGAGACAGGAGGATTATAGGTTCATGGCCAGCCTCCACAACTTAGTGAGACCCTGTTCCAAAAGAAAGAATAAAAATAGGGCTTGATATGTAGAATGTCCCTGGGTTCAATCCCCAGTACCGCAAATAAATAAATAAATAAATAAATAAATAAATAAATAAATAAATTTCCTATATTAGTGAATCTGAGTTATGCCAAAATGAAGATAAGCTTTCAGTAAGAAGTTTCTTTTTGTTTTTTACTATTTTAATCAAAATGGTAGTTATAATTCATTCACTTACTAAAATAATATGCTATTTATTGAGAATTAAATATTGGTCAAGTGTTTTTCCTGGGACAGAGACTCAGCAGTGAACTGTTTCAAAAAAACTTTAGCCTTGTAAAGTAAACATGATGCTAGGGTTACAATTGTCTATATATTTTGGAAAAACAAGGAAACTAGTGAATAGTCTCAGTGATAAGTGCAAAATATAGCTAGCCACTCAGTAGAAGTGTTGGCACTTTTAGATAAGAACAATCAGGGAAGGGTTCTCTGAAAGGACTGCTGTGAACCAAGACTGAGTGAGAAGAGGCGAAGTTGATGAAGACTTCCAAGCAGAAGACACAGCAAACACAAAGGCCTTGGGGAAGGTGTGGACTTGCCTGTTTGAAGGGTGAAGGAAGATCAAGATGTTTGCAGAACAGTGAGAAAATGAGGACCTCAAGTCTCTGAAGCTTCATTTATTACGCTACAAAATAGAGATTCTAACACTTCCTTTGCAGAGTTAAGAGACCTGGAGCACATCTACTGTGTGTTAGTGCTTATGCTATGAACCACAAATACATGTTTTTTTCTTTTTTTAGTAGACCTACCTATTCAGGATAGAATTTTATAATTATGCTATTTTATTCTTACAGAAATGAACAGCTAACAGCATTTATAGACCATTTTCAGTTATATAATTCTTAGATTTTTTAAAGAAGTATCCCGCCTGGCCATAATTTTACTTACCTGGTCACTTGCCATGAATGTGTCATTATCTCTGTATTGATTATCCTGACTTAAGAGGTAATTATTATTGAAAGTGGCTGTGAAAATCAAAGGCATCTACACAGATTTTGAAAGTACCCTAGTCAAAGGAGGTGGTTATTTAGAAATATTCTTCCTGGAAAATTAAAAAAAAAATAGACATAAATATTTGAAGAATTGCCACATTTCCTAAATCTATAGTGAAACAGTTATAACCTAAGAGTTTACATCATCATAGAACATGTTATTTTAACACATTTGGAGTCACATTATATAACCTAGAACCATGATAGCTTAGAGGCAGAAGGTACTTTAGAGATTATCTAGTCTATTAATTTTACATTTCACAAACTGTAGTCCAAAGGAGATTTTACTAGATATTAACCAGCATCTCTCTCTCTCTCTTCCTTTCTCTCTCTCTTTCTGTCTCTTTCACAAACACACACACACACACACACACACACACACACACACATACACACAGATGTACACAGTTGAAAATCAGGATTTTAAAATAAAATTTGTCACCTTTTTCTGTAGGACTTTTCAGAGCTTTTAATGTGCTAGTAGAGAGTCTGTACTCCTAAGTTAAAGATGCAATTTACAGTATTTATCAAACTTACATAATAAATTATCCGATTGTCACAGGTGTTTTTTTTGTGTGTGTGGTACTGGGGATTGAACTCAGAGGCATTCTACCTCTGAGCTCCACCCCCAGCCCTATTTTTTTATTCTTTATTTTTAAACAGGGTCTCACTAAGTTGCGGAGTGCCTCACTAGGTAGCTGAGGCTGGCTGCAAACCCGGATCCTCTAGTCTCAGCCTCCCAAATGCTGGGATTACAAGCGTGCGCCACCAAGCCCAGCTCAAAACAGTTTTCAATATTATTAACATTTTATTAGCATTTTATGGAAGATAATTTGGAAAAAAAAGGATGGCTGTCTTGGTCTATTTTTTATTGCTAAAACAAAATGCCTGAGGCAGAGAAGATTTAAAGAAAAGAGTTTGTTTAACTCACAATTTTGGAGGCTGAAAGTCCAATATCTGGTGTCCCTATCTGTTTGGCCTTACAATAGCAGGAGCTTGTGCAGAAGTGATCACATAGTGAGTGAGACAGGAAGCCAGAGGGATTCAGGACTGAGGCTTGTTTTTTTTTGTTGTTTGTTTGTTTTGTTTTGAATAAAAATTCAGTTTTGTGAGAACTCTGGAGCCCATGAAAACAATATAAATCCCTTCTGAGGGCAGCATTCCAATTGCCTAGTTACCTTGTACTTGGCCCCAACTATTAAAGGGTCCGTCACCTCCGGACACCACCCCTCAGAGGATCAAGCCTCCAATATATGAACTTTTGGGGGGATACTCTCAAAACTCAAACCATACCTAAACAATAGTAATGGCCCACATGTAACTTTCTACCCAAAGCAGGAATCTTTTGTCTTAAGCATCCTATGTGATCGTTTAACTTTGGTTTGAATCATTCTGGTGATGAATATCTTTCAACACCACATGTTCATATTTTTCCTTGAAACTAGTACATGGTACTTTAATCCAGTCTCCTATATGTATAAGGATAAAAACTAGCATTTATGGCATACTTACTATCGACAGAAATTGTTTTTAAACACTTTATACATGTTAGTTTGTTGACTGCTTATAACAAACCAAGGAAGTAAGGTGCTATAACACACACACACACACACACACACACACAATTTGTAACACTGGGGATTGAACCCAGGCGTGTCCTACCTCAGATACACCCCCAGCTCTTTATATTTTTTTGATTTAAGACAGGGTCTCACTAACTTGCTGAGGCCGCTTCTAAACCTGCAATTCTCCTGTCTTAGCCTCTCAAGTACTGGGATTACAAACGTGTGCCACCATGCCTGGCAAGGTCCTGCTATTTCCTCAATTATGGTTAAAGGACTCGTGCATAATTAAGTTAAATATCTTGACCAAGGACAGAGAACTAGTAAATGGTGCAGCCAGGATTCAGAGACCCTCTGCCTTCTAGGTCTGAGCTCTTCCCCTTCATGGGAAAGTACTGTAGTTAAGAACCTTCTGTACTTTTTCTAAACAATGAGCTCCATTTAAAATCCATATTGTTTATCTGACATTTTTTAGAGTTTTATGTATCAGACATAGGTATTCTTTTTTTTTTTTATACTGAGGATTCAACCCAGGGGTATGCTACCTGAGTTATACTCCTAGACATATATGTGTCACACATACAGTGAGACCTTGTTTCAGAATGAAAAATAAAATAGCACTGATGATATATATCTCTATATCTCTATCTCTATATCTATATCTATATCTATATATTATTTTAAGACAGTCTTTCTAAGTTGCTAGGGCTGGCCTAAAATTTGTGATCCCCCTGTCTTAGACTTCCAAGTACTGGGACTATAGGCATGTGCCACCATGCCTGGCTCAGATATAGGCACTCTTCCACATAATGACATTATTATATCTTCTGTGAGACTTCTTTCAATTTAATCATCCTCAATTTCTTCAGTCCTTCTTCAATTTAACAAATTAACCATTCTTTTCCTTAGGCTAGTATTCCAGTTGACAAATACTTTCTTAATTTTCTGTCTGTGATGTTTTTGAATTTAAAACAATGTAAGGTAAACTTTGGAATCTGAGCTAGATACATATACTGGTTCCTTCATTAACCTTCATTGTCAGAACTCAGATTTCCTCACTTGTAAAAACTGGAACTACAGCTGGCCATGGTGGTACATGCCTGAATACCAATACTTGGAAGACTGAGACAGGAGGATCACAGGTTCGAAGCCAGCCTCAACAATTTAGCAAGACCCTCTGCTACTTAGTGAGACCTTGTTTCAAAATGAAAAATAAAATAGCACTGAGGGTATAGCTTGGAGGTAGAATGTCTCTGAGTTCAACCCTTAGTACAACAACAAAACAAAATAAAAATCAACTGGAACTGTGATAAGTATTTTATGCATTGGCTACACAGTGCATTAAATCACAGTTTATTAAATCAGATGAAGCATATTTAGAGCACATTTGTTGTGCCTAGCACAGGACAGGCAAAGAAATAGGTGTCGATGCTTTCTTCTTTTCCTTGGATGATACTGATCTGGTCCATATATATGGGTTCCTCGCCTGGATGTATTTCTATTCTACATCTACCTATCATTATTTCCAGTTCAATGTATTTCCTGGAAGATGAATACATTTCCTCATCTTAGTCTCAGAGATTTCTTCACTTGATAATGACTTTTATCTTACTCTAAAAAATGGAGGACTCAAATCCTGGATGTATTTAATTTGAATAATGTCTCCCCAAAGATGGATTAGTCTGTTTGCTATTGCTATAGTAAAATTCCTAAGACTGGGTGACTTATACAGAAAAGGTTTATTTAGCCCGTAGGTATAGAGGTTGAAATTCTAAACATCATGGCTCCAGTGAGGCCCCCATCTGCCAGTTCTGGGTCATCATGACAGATGGCCTCATGGCAAGAACACTTTTGAGGTAACAGTGCCATGTTAGGAATTTCTAAGCTGGCTGCTGTGACCCATGCCTATAATCCCAATGTTTGGAAGGCTGAGCCAGGAGGATCACAGATTTGAGGCCACCCTCAGCAATTTAGCAAGACTGTTTAAAAATTTTAAGTGGGGAGACTAGGGATATAGCTTTGTGGTAGGATGCACCTGGGTTCAATTCTCAGTACAAAAAAATTTGAAACATTTTTTTTCTGAGACTCTCAGACTTATTTTTTTCACCTTGTGAATTTAATCATAATGTAGGGAAGGAGAGAGTACAGGAGAGAATTTTCTTAGTGCCCAAAACAAAACAAAAAACTCTTCCTCCCCTCTTAAAAAATTCTTACAATTGCAGCCGGGCATGGTGGCGCACGCTTGTAATCCCAGCATTCCGGAGGCTGAGACAGGAGGATCCGGGTTCGAGGCCAGCCTCAGTTACCTAGTGAGGCACTCCACAACTTAGTGAGACCCTGTTTCAAAATAAAGAATAAAAAAATAGGGCTGGGGGTGTAGCTCGGAGGTAGAATGCCCGAGTTCAATCCTCAGTACCGCAAAAAAGAAAAAAAAAATTCTTACAGTTGCATAAAAATATTACTGAACCTTTTTGTTCCACCTCATCTCTGGGGAAGGGATAGCAACAGTGAAGATTAGATTAGATGTCTGATTTTTTGAAGGGGTAATCTATTCTCCTTGAAAAGCTAAAAAATTCATAAGGCTCAGGTAGGCACCAGGTGGCAAACTGAACTATATGTTTCAAAGCAGTGTTGTCCAGAGGGTGGTCTTGGGGTCCCTGCCTTGGAATTCCCAGGAATGTCTGTTAAAAATGCAGAATCACTAGCTCACAAAGCTGTACAAGGAACTAGACTCTGCATGCAGATCTGGGTGATTGACAAGTACCCCAAGGAATTCTTATGACCATTGTGCTAACTCCTGAAAATGACAGAAGCTACCAGAAAGGGATGGAGATGGGTTTAAGGCAGAATCTTAGGCACCTCCAAGATAGCTTGAAGGTACCTAATGCTGCAAGTCTCAAGTCTAGAGATGCTGAGAATGTCAGCATGAGTGTGGCCATACATTTGAATCCTTCTTCTCTTTTCCCCTAGAGTTATGTACTTCCTGAACACAAGTCTTTACTCCAGTACCAGTTCAACTTTGCTGCTTCCTGTTACTGCCCCCTGGCCTTTTCTTCCATGCCATTTTTGTCCCGTGCCATCAGTTAGGGGTATTTCCCTGGTCTGCCTTTTCATTCTGGACTCTCTGCTTTACTTTCCTCTGCAGTCTTCTTGAAATGCTACCATTTGACTTTGGCTTGATTGTCTTTACTGAACGAGAACTCTGAGGCGGCTTGTACCATTGTTAGACACTACCAATCATTAGAACCATCTTCCCTATCACAAATCAAAATGTCTCTCTAAAATTAGCACCATTGGTCATGGTTCCGCCTTCTGGAAATATATTTCTGGCAACTGTGTTTCCTTTCCACATGACAGATTTGGCAGTGTTAACTGATGAATATTTAGCTTTGGATCCTTAAGGTATCCAGGATGAAGGTATTCTATAAATGTGAAATAGGAACCAACAGTCTTAATTACCACTGCAGTGTAATAACTCCATGGCCATGCCATAATTTGATAAAAGCTATAAAATCGTACTCAGAAAAATAGTCTGTTTCTGGAATAAATCAACCAAATTCCCTAGGAAACATCCCGTTTGCTTTTTCTCCAATGGGGTTCTCAAACCAGGGTGATTCTTCCTCACTCCACCTGCAAGGAACTTTTGGCAATGTCTAGAGACATTAACGGTTGTCACACTTGAAAGAAGGGTCCTACTGCCACTTAGCAGACAAATGCCAAGGACATTGCTAAATATCCTACCATGCCCAGAGCATCTCCCTCCCACCCCTCACTCCTTCAACAAAGAATTATCCAAACTAAATGTCAGATGCACAGAGTGTTTACGAAATCTCCAAAAAGTCAATGTGGGAAAATGTATACCAATGATTGCTTATTATTCATTATTTTAAAAAATGATTTCAAAACAGTTGAATTTTTCATGTCACTTTTCACGAGGAGAATTACTTACATATTTTAAAATTTGGGACTGACATTGAAAATGATATTAGTCACTCAGAAACTTGACTTGGAATAAAAGGGAAAATGCTGGTTATTTGTATACTTTTATACTTTTGTCTTTATTTAAGTCTCTTTCTGGCCTGAGAGAATCTGGCCTCTACTTCTAAAATTAAACAAGTGTCAACAGATGAAAATCTCACACTAAGGTTTGAGGTAAGGTATTAAAAATCAGCCTTTTATAAATGTTTCATATTTAATTTTGTTTCAGTAAAATGAGCATAATGCAAATAAGTTCAAATCACATATTAACTGAAGGTGAAGTCAAAATGGATTTTTAAAAATTTTTATTCCTTTGAGTTTTACAATCATTTTTGAGGCACTTAATAGGTGCCATGCACCAGGTTGGATACCAATAATCTCAAGATGAAGAAGACATTATCTCTGAATTTGATGCAAGGTCTGGTAAGGGACACAAAAATGAAAATTAGTTACTTGGAGTTTGAAGCTTCTGTCTTATTCCCCAAATATGAAAAAAATCAAAAGGGCCCTTCCTCATCCTCTTCAGACACACCTGCATTTCTAATGATCTGCCTCCACTGCTAACTTAATGGATCCACTGTCCATGTTGCACATGGGCCAGCTTCTCCTCTAAGATACTGGATCCAATTCTTAACCACTCAGGACTTTTCTCATAAAATACCACCTCTCTTTTCTGTCTCACTGCATCATCATCATTTTCTGTGTCATTGATACCATCATAAAAACATGCTGCCATAACTTCCCCAAGTCCCTGTCTATCCCCACCCCTTTCCACTCTCCTTTCTCCCTCTTACTTCAAGTTTTTAGTATTACTTGCTATACTCCACCTCCTCCTCCTTCTTTAAGTCATTGTTTTCTGAACTTGAGATTCATCACATCACAGTCTCTTGATTTACTTTCTTACCTGACTTCTCAGTCTCCTTTGTTGGATCTCCTTGATCTCCCCAACCTTAAAATGCATACTGCTCCTCACTCTAAGTTGATCCCATCCATTCTAGTGACTTTCAACACATTTTTATGCTGACAACTCTGAATTTAGATTTCCAGCATAAGTCTTGCCGTCAAATCTTTATACCTGTCCTAAGAAGTCTAGGGAGTATTTTAATCTTAGCAGATCCAAAACTGAGCCCTTGATCCTCCTCCCTACTTCTTGACAAATATGCTCCTCCTCTGGAGGTCACCATCATAGCAATTACCACCCATAAAACAACCAGTTCCTCAGCTAAAAGCCTTGAGTCCCCCTTGATTCCTTTCTTTTTCTCATAAAGTTATTTTAATCCATGAAACAAATCCTGTTAGACCTACATTCAAATAATATCTATAATGCAATCTCCTCAATGCAATTATTGTCTCTCTCTTAAATTTATCTCTTGGTCTCTCATGAACTCTTTTCTCCTGCTATTTTGAGTCAATAGTTGGTTCTTCCTATAGTATCATGTGAGTCTTTATAAATGGAAATAAGTTCATGTCATCCTACTGCGTGAGAGCCTTCAGGAGATTTTCAACACTCAAGGTGAAACCCTAAGTCCTACATGATCTGATTCTGAATATCTCATTCCTCCCCTTTCCTGACATTTTTCTCCTTCCTCTGTGACATTTCAACAGTAATAGACAGGAATCTCAATGCCCCAATTTCAGCAAATTTTATACTACATGGTTGCAATAGAAAGAAAAAGGAAATAGAAGACTAACACTATGAACCAAGTAAACCTAATAGATATCTATGGAACACTCCACCCAACAATAGCAGAATACCCATTTTGTCAAGCAAATGGACCATTCTCCAAGATGGACATTTGGAAGACCATAAAATAAGCCTCAATAAATTTAAGATGTTTGAAACACTCAAAGTATGTTTTATGACCACAATGGAATGAATTAACATCAATCAATAGCTGAAGGAATTTGAGGGAATGCACAAATACTTTGAAATTAAACAACCACTTCTAAATAACTAATGTCTAAAAGAATAAATCACAAAAGAAGTTGGAAAATACTTTGAGTGAAAAGAGAAACACAACATGTCAAAACTTACAAAATGAAGTTAAAACAGTGCTTAGTGGAACATTTACAGTTGTAAATGCCTATATTAAAAGGAAGAAATATGCAAACCAAAGTATGTACATTATGTGGTGATGCTATTTCTGTAGTTTCATGAGGACTTACACATCATGTCTAGTGTTCTGTATAAATCTTCCTTCTTTTTCATTTATTAGCCCTTCTTCATTTGAGAGAGCACCAGCAATCATGAATTGCTTTGTTAACTTTTTTTTTTGCAGTACTACCTCCGAGCTACAACCCCAGCCCCCCAGCCCTATTTTTTTATTCTTTATTTTGAAACAGGGTCTCACTAAGTTTCAGAGGACCTCACTACCTCACTAAGAAGCTGAGGCTGGCCACCAACCCGGATCCTCCAGTCTCAGCCTCCCAAATGCTGGGATTACAAGTGTATGGAGATTTTATTACTAACCCAAGTCAGGGTCTTAAGTCTAACCCAGGTTAGGGTTTCGCTTAAGTCATGGCAGTGGAACCCTGAACCTGGGTTTGTTCAGCCTTATATAGAGGTGTACAGAGGCAGGCGGGGAAGCTTTGTTAACTCTTACACTGGTGTTTTAAATTAAGTCCATATTTATCTCAGAATTTCTTTATAATGGCTATGTGTGACCTTGCAATTCTTCAATAGTTTAGCCAACACATACTAGCTTTGTTGACTGAAATTAAAGGAAGAAAGTGAAATTTTTAAGATGACCTATCTTTTAATTGCCAGACAACCACTCCTTCACTTTGTGACTGACTAATCTCACTTAATGTAATGTTCTCCAGGTCCATCTACTTTTCTGTAAATGACAGCATTTTGTCATTCTTTATTTTAGATTCATTCATTGTCGATGGACACCTAGGTTGGTTCCATAATTTGGCTATTATGAATTGTGCTGCTATAAACATGGATATACATATATTACTATAATATTCTGATTCTAGTCCCTTTGGAAAGATATTTAGGAGTAGTATAGCTGGATCATATGGTAGATCCATTCCCATTTTCTGAGGAATCTCTACACTAATTTCCACAGCAACTGCACCAATTTGCAATCCCACCAACAGTGTAGAAGAATTACTATTTCTCCACATCCTCACCAGCATTTATTATTGTTTAACTTCTTGATGATTGCCATTCTAATCAGGGTTAGATGGAATCTCAGTGTAATTTTAATTTGCATCTCCCTGATTGCTAATGATATTTAACATTTTTCATGTATGAATTGGCCATTTGTGTTTAACTCAAATGGTAGCTCCCCTTTTTAGATTAAAATTAGAATGCTTTCAGATGCATTTCTTCAAAGATACAAAAATGGCCACTGGTCATATAAAAAAAATGCTCAACATCATTAGTCACTAGATAACTGCAAAAAAGCACAATGAGAAACATCTTCACACTCACGAGGATAGCTAAAATACTAAAGATCAACAATATTAATATTGCAAGAATGTGGAGAAACTGGAACCCTCATATACTGTTATGAACATTATACAATGTATAGCTACTTTGGAAAACAGTTTGGCAGTTTTTTAAAACATAGAGTAACTTTATGATCTAACAAGTATCCATACTTAAAAATTCTTTCATGAATGTTCATAGCAGCATTATTCAAAATAGCCCAAAAGTGAAAAAAACCCAAACATCAACTGATGAATGGATAAAAAACTGAGAAAACGCTAGATGGATGGAGAAACAAAATGGTATATCTATAAATAGGATATTATTCAGCCATGAAAAGAAATAAAATAGTGACACATACTATATAATACAGACAAACCTTGAAAAGATTATTCTAAATGCAAAACAAAAAAAGCAGATAAAATGGTCACATATTACATGATTCCATTTATATAAAATTTTGCAGATTGGGCAAATATACAGAAACAGGAAATAAACTACTGGGTACTAGGGTTCAGCTAATGACTGTTAATGTGTATAGGAATTCTTTTGGGGATGATGAAGCATTCTGAAATTAGGTAGCAGTTATGATCATTGCACATCTCTGTGAATCATGAATTATATGCTTTAAAATGTACTAAAATTGTGGTATATGAAATACATCTCAATAAACTGTTATTATGAAAAACAGTGTATGAATCACCTTTAGTTCCAAATCTACCCTACAAAATATCTTCTTTCATATTCATACACATGTAGTTTCTGGGTATTTAAAAATGTATATGTCTAACTTTATTCATTGATGGAAAATCAATTTCCTAGTGATCTAAATAAGCAAGTCACTGACATACAGATACCTGATCAATCATAAACTTTAGTATTTTCAGCATTTATTTAACATGGTATCATGCATATAGATCATTCCTAGAAAGGTTCACTGTACCTCCCTACCTAGAATGACATTGACAAGTTGTATTGATTTTTACCAGACCAATAGAAGTATTTTTAGTATTAAAAATTTTAGTATTTAAAATTTGTCAGCCAAAAGCACTTCTTTGTATCACTTAGCATGTGCCACCAGGTAGAAAGCTATAAGAACTAAAGGAAGTTCAAATGAGAATATTTACATTGTGCTTCTATCCCCCAACATAACCCAGGCTGGACGATGGTATTATCATTTCTGCAGAGCAGTAAATTCATCAATCTATGTAGGTCATGCTTATTTTACTCTTCCACAAATTTCTTATCTATTTCACACAGGCTTCTTTAGGAAACCACTGGTATGAAAGAGCAACAGAAGTGTGAATTTTCTAACACCTGTTTCTGTCAATATTTTCCTTTAAATTCTCCCTTGTTCCATTACAAGTTTGGAGCTTAAGTCATTTTCTAGTCAATAGCTCTTTGTATCTTTTGACTGAACCAAGAAATAAGGAGACTCTCTAAGGAATATCAGAATCATGATTGGCCATTACAAAGGAATCAATTTTAGTCAGAAATACACGTTTTTTTTTTTAATGTGACAATTAAACTAGTGCAAGAAAAGTCGATTATAAATACTATGATTGACACAGTACACACTGAAGAAAGCCAATTAAATTGTCAACTTCACATGAAAAAATAGTAAATACTTAATATTTAAACTCTTGTCATCCACATATAATCAGCACTATATAACATAATTATTTAAGTTATTTTAATATTAACTCAAAGGAAATATCATCTTTATCCCAATTATTTCTTCATACACATAATGAATATTGACTTCTTATTTGTGATATGAGTAACAAAGCCATAAAACCTTATTTAGACTACTTTTCAAAAGTTTTAATATAGAAATAATTTATATACAGACAAATTATAATAAAAGTCATGAATTTACACAAATGTCAATAGGACAATAGAAATTTTGTAGAGAAATTTTTAAATCTTATAAAGAAAATTTTCATAATGAAATTATTATAAATATTAAAATTATGACATTATTTTAAATATAAAATGAACTACCTAAATCAAATACTTTAGTTATAAAAAATTTCTCTTTGAAAATGAATGAGTTGGTACATTAATTGAATATCCTGATTACCTCCATGTCTTTATTTACTAACCTAGACTCCCATCTTATTCAAATAGGTAAGATTGAGTGTTTTTATTGTGCCAAGAGTAAAATGCTCCATTTGACCTTTTGAGATGCTTGAAAGACAAAAAGAATTGATTGACTGCCAAAAAAGAGATTTAAGCTGACATTACAATTTTAAGGTTGACCAATTGTGTACTAACATATTTGGAAACTATACTACAACATTTTTAATATCTTTTTTTTTTCTCCCATGCTAAGTGCCCTTGGGTTAGTTAAGAGTAGAGGCTGCCAACTGGAACTCTGTGTGCCTAAATAAGATAAATGAATAAACAAACAAACAAGCAAACAAATAAATACATTCACAACAGTGAACTTAGCAGAAATGTGAACATTTCAATAAATGAAAGTTATAATTTAGACAAAAGTCAAAGGTTGCCAAGGCAAATATTCCATCTAAAGATGTTATTTTGGGCTCACAAAGTGTTGCTTTTTTTGTACTTTTTAAAATTTTATTTACTTCCTATATTTAAAATGGACTATTCCACCCTCCCCCCAAAATAACCCTGGCTATTTGTCTTAAACAACAACAACAACAACTTAGAATCTAGCAAACGCAGTCCTATTTTTCACACACACTGAAAAAAATGGTAGAAATGAGGAAAGGGTTTCTTTCAGATGGGGTCATGCCCAAAACTCTGTTTTCAGTCTGTCATTTCTAGAATTTGTGGCATTTCTTTACTTCTCTGCTTTTCTGATTTATATTACCTGTCCTTCTAAGCATCTAAGTTTATGACGCCATCAAAAGTGATTTAAATGCTTCTATTAAAAAAATTCAACACTCAAAACTTGGTTTTAAAAAATTGTATGTCATTAAGATACAATTTCATTACCAGCATGAACATGTACCTATGTTCATAAAATCATTATTCACAAATGCTAAAAATGGAAATAACCCTAGTACCTCAGTGTCCATCAATGGATGAGTAAATAAGAAAATGTAGTCATATGCATGTAATAGAGTATTATTAGAACTTGAAAAGGAAGAAAATTTGGATATATGCTACATCATGGATGAACATTGAGAACATTATGGTACATTAAATAAACTAGTCACAAAGACAATATATGATCCCATGTATATGAGGAACCTAGAGTAGTCAGAATCATACCTTGAAGGTAGAATGGTGGTTGGTAAAGGCTGAGAAGAGGGAGAAAGAGATAGGCATCATTTGATGAGTATGTTAACTTTCTGTTGCTGTGACAAAATATCTGAGAAAAACAAAGAAGGAAAAATTTATTTTAACCCATGGTTTCAGGTTTTAGTCTATAAGTCACTTGCCTCCATTGATTCTGGGTTTGTGGTGAGATAGAACATTATGGCAGAGAAATGTTGTGCAACAAGACTATTCACTTCATGGTGAGAAGAAGGAGGAGGAGGAGGAAGAAGAGGAGGAGGAGAAGAAGAAAAAAAAAGAGAACATGCTTGGGGACAAGATATAGTCCCAAAGGACACACCCCCAAGGACCCGCTCCCTTTAACTTGATCCCATGTCCTACACTTTCCAGAATCCATCAATGGATTACCCCACTGATGAAGTTAAAGCCTTCACAATACAATCACTTCCCCCCAAATCCTACCTTTGAACACTTCTGCTCCCCAGACCTTCAATAGCTGAGGCTTTAGGGGACATTCTGTAACGATAGGAGTAGAGTTTCAGTTTTGTGAGATGAAAAAGTTCTGGAGATAAATGGTAGTGATGGTTGCAGAATATTAATATATTTAATACCATTGAACTATATTAAAATTAAGATGGCAAATTTAATGTTATTTATATTTTACCACAATAAAAAAGAAAAACATATAAATATAAATGATATTCTAGGTGTAGTGAATTGAATAGTATTCCCCTGTCTTAGCTTGAGCTGCTATAGCAGAATACTATTGCCTAAATGGCTCAAACAACATTTATTTCCCACAGTTCTCTGGAGACAGAAAAGTCTAAGATCAAGTTGTCAACAGATTTGAGTATGATAAAGATCCCTCTTTCTATCTTATAAAGGGCCACCTTACTGTGCCCTCACATTGCATGTGTGCGCCTGCACACACACACACACACACACACACACACACACACACACACACAAAATTTTCATTTCTGGCCTGATGATCTTTCCTCTCAGACCATTAAGTCAGCAGTTCTACTCCCAGAACCTACTAGAATACAATCACCATTGGTCTGTTAGAACCAATGATATGGCCCTATCCCTGTGGCTCTGATGGGCAATAGCCCTATTCTTTCTAAGCAAATTGAAGGCACCCTGGCCCCGGGTGTGCACTCTGGACCTCTAGTAGAAGCAGCAGTCCTAACGATCTCTAAACCACCTGTGGCATCATTCTTCCCTTGTGTTGAAAGATAGCTCATATGTGCTGCTGAGTAGCTATGTGGTCTCGTCCTGTAGCGTCTAAGAAGTCTTACAACTTTCTTTATTTTCATCCTGTTTCCTTTAATCCCAACTGGAAGTGTTTCTTTATAATTCCATTGGGTCAAAGTTTCATAGCCACACTAAAATCCTTATTAAATGATCAGTCATACTCTTGATATTTTCCGCAACATGAATAAGCTAAAATTTTCTAGAATCTATATATTCTAGTTTCTTTCTTTCTTTCTTTCTTTCTTTCTTTCTTTCTTTCTTTCTTTCTTTCTTTCTTTCTTTCTCTCCCTCTGTTCCTCCTTTCCTTCCTTCCTTTTCGTGTGGTACTGGGGATTGAACCCAGGGACATTGTACCTCCAAGCTACACCCCCAGCCCTATTTTAGTTTTTTTGAAACAATTTCTTTCTTTCTTTCTCTCTCTCTCCTTCCTTCCTTCCTTCCTTCCTTCCTTCCTTCCTTCCTTCCTTCCTTCCTCCCTCCCTCCCTCCTTCCTTCCTTCCTTTCTTCCTTCTGTGTTACTGGGGATTGAACCCAGGGGCATTCTACCTCCAAGCTACACCCACCAGCCTTATTTTTGTTTAGTTTTATTTTTTTGAAACAGAGTCTGTCTGGGTTGATGAAAGTCTCACTACTTACTATGGGTGTCCTTGAACCTGTGACCCTCCCATCTCAGCCTCCTAAGTACTGGGATTACAAGCATGTGTCACCTTGCTCTGTTTCTAGCTCCTTTTTGATTTACAATTCCTTCTTCAATTAATCTCTTCCCAATTTTACTATAAACAGAAAGGAGACTCAAGCTAATTTTTTGAAATGTTGTTTAAAATTTTTATCTAAATATGCAATCTCATTGCTAAAAAGTTCAACCTTACAAAAAACACTAGAACACGAATAGAATTCAGCCAAATTATCTGTCACTTTATAACAAGAATCATCTTTTCTTCATTGTCCAATAACATATTTCTTATTTTCATTAGATACTTTATCAGAATTGCCTTTACCATTTAATTTCTACCAACATCTGTATATACTATTTGTATATTCTCTAAGAAGAGAATACACAGCTTTCTTCTTTCTCAGAGTCCTTTCCAGAATCACTTTTATCAGTACCTCCATGGCAATATAAGCTTTTTGAAGCATGTACCTAAAACTCTTCCAGCATCCACCTATTTTCTGGTTCCAAAACCACTATCACATTTTTAGGAATTTATTACAGCACTGTAGTATTGACGTCTATTTTAGTCAGCTCAGACTACTGTAACAGATAATTACCACGGATGTAGTGGCATACACAATAAACACTGATGTCTAAGAGTTCCGGAGGCTGGAGTGCCATGATCACAGTGCTAATAGACTCAGGAAAAGGTTATGTGAAGCCAGAGGTAGAGATTGAGGGGACACAGCCAAATAATGCTAAGGATTCTAGAGCAACCAGAAGGTAAGGAGAAGCAAAGAAGGATTTCTTCCCAGAGCTCTCAGAGGAACAAAGTCCCTGGTAACACCTCTGTGGACTCTGAACTTCCTAACTATGAGAAAATGACTTCTTATTCTTTTAAGTCACCAAGTATGAGAACATTTTTATAAGAGAC
Organism: Graphiurus murinus; assembly: GCA_004027655.1. Lineage (NCBI taxonomy): Eukaryota > Metazoa > Chordata > Mammalia > Rodentia > Gliridae > Graphiurus > Graphiurus murinus. The sequence goes on from PVLC010016019.1 coordinate 17,174, forward strand.
TTAGAAAATTAATGCAGGAAATGATACTTATTTTTATGCTTATTGTTTTTGCTCTATTCTATAAATGTAGCATGTTACTTTGTAATACAAAAAAGTTATTAAAACATACTATAGTATAATAATGAATAACCAATAATTGATAATCATACCCTTTTAGAACTAGTACATTCTAATCCATTTGAAAGAAAAAAAATCTATGTTCAAACAGAATAAAATGCCAAACAATAATAAATGCTGGCAAGGATGTGAAGAAATCAAAATATTTATACACTATTGGTGGGATTCTAAATTAGTATAACCACTATGGAGACCAGTATGGAGGTTCCTCAAAAGACTAGAAATTGAACCACCATATGACCCAGATATACCACTCTTCAATATCTTTCCAAAAGAATTAAAGATACTATAGTGATGTCCATGTTTATAGCACCACAATTCATAATAGCCAAATTGTAGAACCAACTTAAGTGTTCGTCAACAGAAGAATGGCTAAAGAAAATATAATGTGAACACACAATGGAGTTTTACTCAGCCATAAAGAACAAAATTATGTCATTTTCAATAAATGGATAGAACCAGAAACTATTATGCTAAGACCAGTCAATTTCAGAAAGCCAAGGATTGTGTATTTTCTTTCATATATGGAAGCTAGGGAGAAAACAGGAAACAAAAAGGACTTTAGAAAAATGAGGAGAGAGACTAGTAGAATAATGGAAGGGAACTGGGGGAGAGATAAAAGGAGGGGGAGATAGAGAACCAATAAAGGATACAGTTCAAATAATGCTATGTCCATGTGTGAAGGTATCACTACCAACAACACTAACATATATGGGGAGGGGGAGGGAGGCATACCAAGTATGATATGCATGTATGTTTATATCACTGAATTTCACTATGATGTAAAATTATAATGCACCAAAAAGTATATTAAAAATAAAAATTTGAACAATGCTAATAAGTATGCAAAGCCTCAATACTCTTAGTTTTTATTTATCTTCCACATTTATGAGATTTGGGGATAAACAAGGACATCTATCTCCTCTCAGAATGATCAAATATCACTAGGATATATTAATAAAAAGATCAGACTAAACCGAGCAGGTTGGTAAAAGCAATAAACCACTTCTGGAAGAGTAATCATATTTGGTTCATATAATATTGATTTGTTTTTAGTAAATAAAGATAAATTTCTCGGGTAGGCATTGAGAGAATTCAATATGGAGCAAATAAGACATTCTATGCTTGTGTATAAGACAAAAACAATCCAAATAATAAAATCCTGGAAGATTTAGACTTTATCTAGTATATCTTCAAATAATTGAGGAATCCTTTGAACAACATTGCTGACAGGTGACAATTCACTTAACAGAATGAAATTTTCTAAGCACCCTCTCCTTGCCAAGGATGCATGATTATGTCATCCAGTGACCACAGTCTAGTCTATTCTCTTTAATTTTAGTTATTAGAACATTCTTATATTAAGATAAAATCTTCTCTCTGAAGCAACTAACTTACTATTTTTACTCACCTTCTATAGTTTCTTTCTTCCTTTCATCCCTAATTTGGTTCATAATTTGAAATTATAGATTTAAAGAATTTGGGAGATAATTAAGAGATTACCAATTTCCCTCTAACCACAAACTTCCCTGTTAGCACTCCTTCCTCTGGTGCTATCCCCTCTGATCTTGGATGTCTTCCCTGAAAAAGAGCAACTCTCCTTCTTTCCTGGGCAGGCAGAGCTACTTCAGGCATGTTCAATATGGAGCTCACATGATATTGCATAGGTTCACTTCTCTGATTACTTCTATTCCAAAATTTGTCCATCTTTTTCAAGGATATGAGGCAGTAGAAAAATCTCTTATTGAGATCAGATGAACTGTGATTGTGGCTTTCAAACTCAGAAATTTGATATTGAGCAAATTACTTATCACTTCTGAACCTCATTTGCATATGTGTGAAACAAGAATGGAAATAGTACCTTCTTCAGACTGTTATGAAAGAAAAGTGAGCTAGTATATGTAAGGTTCTTGGAACAATTTCTGGTGCATATTTTGTGCTTAATACACACTAATATTATTATGAGGAATGCCATAATTGTATTAATTATGGCATGTCCAAATTTTCAAAGCTAAAGGATGAACAAGGCACATCTTGGATGAATTATACTTGAGAAATCAGGAAAATTAATAGCATTATACTTGAAAAATATTTTACTGAATAAGAAAAATCATCTGAATATTTAAGACAAAATGGGTGACTTCAAAAGTAATTCCTGAGAAAGACTTCTTCTATTGGGATACCTCAGAGGAAACCTTTGAGATATACTAAGTGAGAATTTTGCAACTGGGCAGTTTAATAACACTCTAAAAAGGGGAGTAAATTCTTTAATCTACCAACAGAAAAAGGAAAGAAAAAAAGAAACTAAGAAGGAAAAGTGATAAATTTGCTCGTTTTTAAACTTTATATGGCAGGTACTTTCAGAACACAAGTCTCTGTGGGCCTCTCACATTTCTGCACCTCTTGGGAGCACAGGCCCTGATCGGCTTTTGTTCTGAATGATCTTTTCAAGGATATTTATTTAGCAGCAGCTTTGGGATATAGAGATAAGGAAGGCTTGTTTGTGGTCCAGCAGAATAAAGGTAATGTCTCTGTTAAAGCAAACATTGGGTTGACTTGTTCGCTGCTGTAAATTATTGGGATTCCTGAAGCTTGAGATTTCTCTCTTGTCATGCAGCCCACTGCACAAGCGAGCATCACCTGGCCCTTGTTGCAGTGCCCTTTGGGAATTGGGGTTTGAAAACCTAGTTTAAGAAAATACTGATATTCTGGCTACTGTTACTGCTAGGAGTCTATTCACTTTCTTTGATGCAAAAGTCTCGTGTCTTCTGCTAATCTTTGTGACACTATGGCGGGCTAAATTGTTAGCTAGGGTAAAATCTCAGACCCTTTACAGCTCCTGGCATATACAAGATAAATCAGTTTGAAATGTTATAAATACCAAACAAGAAAAAATATGTGCAACTACATGAAAGACAACAAGCTGATAGCCTAATTACAAAAAGAGCTTTTGCAAATCAATAGGAAAAAGATGCACATATATATTAAAAAATGGGCTAAAATGTGAGCTTATCCAGGTGTGGTGGAACACACTTGTAATCCCAGTACTTGGGAAACTGAGACAGGAGGGTCGCAGGTTTATGGCTAGCCTCAGCTACTTAGTGAGGCCCTCTGCAACTTATTGAGACCCTGTTTCAAAATAAAGAATAAAAAATAGGGCTTGGGGATGAGGATGGGAGGTAGAATGCCTTGGGTTCAATCCCTAATACCTAAAAAAAAATAGTAAATAAAATGTGAGCTTAAATATTTTTCTGTCTGGGTGTGTGTGTGTGTGTGTGTGTGTGTGTGTGTGTGTGTGTGTGATTGGGGATTGAGCCCAGGGGCATTCTACCCCAGAGTAAAACCCCAGCCCTATTTTATTTCTATTTTGAAGCAGGATCTTACTGGGTTGGTGAGAGTCTTACTACTTGGTGATATCTGATGTTTTTGTGATTATTTAAAAACTTTTTTTTTTTATTGGTACTGGGGAATGAACCCAGGGGCATCTACCTCTGTGCCACACACCCAGCTCTACTTTTTTATTTTTTGAAACAGAGTCTCCCTAAGTTGCTGAGGCTGGGCTCAAACTTGTGATCCTCTTGTCTCAGCCTCCCAAGTACAAGGATTATAGGTGTGCATCACAATGCCCGGATCATTTATAAACTTTTAAATTTCTAAAATAAGAAAATTATTTACTTTGTCATGACTTGTTCTTTATATCTATCTTGGTACTATTTTTTAAATCTCTGTGTAGTCAGTATTTGAAATTCATCTGTTAATAAAGATTTCTTATTTTTCCATACATAGTGATCATTGTCTCTTGCCTGAACAATCTGCAGTTTGTCTTCTCTTGCATGTTAAAAATAAACAGGCCTCTATCATTTTCTGCTCATTGGAATCACAGAGCAAGTGTGTCCACTGTGTAAGAGCCCTTCCAATATCTAAAGAACTTGCCTATTTTACCTTTTTATCCATTTTATCTTCTCTTCCCTGATCGAAGCATATGGTTTTCTCATCATTGTTTATGTGGATTAATTTATAGTTTCTTCTCCATCCAAGTCACCTGTTCTCACATTTCTTGAGCTTTGTGGTCAGTGCTTTTTAAACACTTTAGAGGGAACATTGCTTAGAATCCATACTGATTGAATACAAATGATCATTTCTACCATCTCTACATTTCATATCTATGAATGTACCTAGTGTTTTCAAAAGTAGTCATATCATTCTACTAGCGTATGTCAAACTTTTCATTTACTAAAATATTGTTTTCATAAAAATATTGCCAAGTCAAGACTATCATTTTGCATCTTCTTAACTAATTTTATCTTATTTTACTTTTGCAGTGGTAGAGATCAAACCCAGGGTCCTGAATATACGAGGCAAGCTTTCTCCCACTGAGCTATACTCCCAGCCCTCTTAACTGCTTTTTAAAGTATTTATATTTGTAAAATAAAATTTGTGCATTTATATTTATGTTTAGGGCTTCATATATCCCTATTGCATTTCATCTTGTTGACTTTGGTCCTATTTTCAATCAGAACACAATACTACATCTTCTACATGTGACAAATCTGGATACATTTTGTGTGGCTGTAGTCAAGTATTCAAGTATTTTCTTTTGTCCCTTAGAGAGTAAGTTGTCATCTTACAAGGATCCCAAGTGAAGGGTACTTGAGATTTAAAAGAGGGGACAGATCATTTTAACAAGAAAGCATCCCAAGCCTCTGAGGGTACACAAACTCAGAGGCAGGTACTTTTGATGCCTGAAGTAGGTTCATGCTGGAGAGCACTTGGTCATCCAAAGGGGGCAACTGCTTCCAATCCCTACCACAGGAGAATGTGCTCATGTTCTGGATTTTTATGAGAATTCAGAAATCTGGTGTTTTATATGAAGTCATTTGATTTTTAAGTAAATACATATACTTTTAAAATGTTTAATGAATTATTTCTTCCAAATTAAGTATATTCACAAATGTATCCTGTGGATGGTAAATTTGTTTCTTCCAAGTGGAAAGACCCCTGCAAGAGAGGAATGAAAGTCTTGCCAGCCAGATCACCACCACTGGAGCATGCCAGGATTGGAAGGTTCATGATTTTGCATTTATTGAAAGCTCACATGAATCTGGATACTTTATTGAACATTGATTCAAAAAGTTCTTATGTATCTTCTATGTTTTATAATGTTATCAATACAAATTAACAGTATCAATTTACTAGTGTACAAACGTAATCCAGAGTAATTTGAAGTCAAACCCAGCAGTTTAAGTGTAGGTCCCTCTAAAAGTCAATAAAAACTTGCAACATTAGAATTTAGTACTGAAAACATTTACTCAGTATCTCATTATCACCAGAGTGACATTAGCCTCACAAAATAAATCTTTTATAATTTGGAAATGTTTTCATGCTTCAGTGAAACTTCATGGAAATCTCACTTTTGATAAACATAACTAGCTAACCCACCACTGACACAATGTCAAAATTCCATGAGCAAAATACACTTTCTCCTTTGACCTGTAGCAACTGTGTGATTCTATTCCACGCCTGACAGTTGATTCTCACAAGACCTCTGACATGCCAAACATAACCCATGACAGCTGATTCTAGCAAATAGCAATCACTGCAGACAATTCCTTTTGAGTAGTTATTTGAAAGAAGCAAGAGTGAAATGTTATATATTTTATCTGACCGTGTATAGAGATAGCCTTTCATTAGATTCAACCCTGAAATGACTAGAAAATGTTCACTTTGAAAACTGAAGTACTACTTAGACAATGCAGAAGAGCAATCTGATGACTTATATTTCAAAACCAGAGCTCACAGTTTTCCCCATTCCTTTCTAGCAGTCATCCCTTAAGCAAAAGGAAGTCCTGGCTAACATGCAGGATCCCAGGTCATAACCGGTCAGTGGCCTGGCTGTGTACATGTTATGGAACACTCTAAATGATTAGGAAGCAAGGTATCTGCAAACTATGTCTTTTAGAGATATTTCCTAATCCTTGTCTCTTCCCTAAAGGTTACCTATATCATAACTGGATCCAGTCTGCATTCTCTAACACCTTGATTTACATAACATGTTATTCATATCACTTTCAGAAAACATAACAATATAAAGAAAACCAGACAAGACGTAGGCTCCAATTTGTTTAGTGATTGGAGCTGGGCATGGTGGCGCACACTTGTAATCCCAGTACTTGGGAGGCTGAGATCGGAGGATCTAGGTTTGCGGCCAGTCTCAGCTACATAGTGAGGCCCTCCACAACTTAGCGAGACCCTGTTTCAAAACAAAGAATAAAAAATATGGCTGGGGGGGGGGAGCTCGAAAGTAGAATGCCCCTGGGTTCAATCAATCACCAGTATGGAAAAAAAAAAAAAAGTTGTTTAGTGATTGGGAGATCCTATTTGTCATATCTCAAATTCAATCTACCTCTTACCCAAGATACTACCTGTAAAACAAACTGGCCAAAATTCAACTTTGTAATATAAAACACATCTCAATATATAATCAGTAAGCAATGCAGGCTGCTGCTACTCTCTTGTATATGAAAGACCTGGTGGCTAGCCCACCCTTCACCCATGGCCTATTTTTGAGTGTACAATGAGCCCAAGTTTCAGTCAGCCTCCATTGCCAGATGGCATCTTGGCCAGGCCCCAAACAGATGACTCCAAAATTTATCTGTATGGATCCATTTCAGCTGTTTCTGGAAGAGTTTTGGCCTTTCTCACCAAGACAATTAAGCAAGGTCAGACTTCCTGTACCTGCTTCTTCAGCTTGGGTTATTCTAGTGGATTGTTGTGGCCAGTTGTGGGCAATAATTCTATTGTGGATCAAGGCTTCTATGATTGGATTCTTTCAAACAAGAGTTGAGCATTGGAAATAAGCACAATGAAATTGCAAATGTTACAATTATCCGAGAGTAGATAGAAAATAGGAATCCATTTATATGGCTAACTGTGAGTGTAAGTAGTGAGCATTGCACACTTGTTGACAGATATGTATCCCAGTTATGACATTGGCCATATTACCTTAGCAAGTACTTTAGCTTGGAGTTTAATTCTTCACAAAAAAAGGAAGCAGATTTTTTTTTAGCAGAAAAGAATAGATTTAGGCAAACTATTCTTCCTTTAGTTCACTATTTTTATTCAAATATAAATTGCACTGCATTATTCTTTAAAGATCTCATTTATGTATTTTACCAACAATACTGTAAACTTCATGATGATATTGTGTCTTATACTATTTTCTTTTATCCATAATGTGTTGAAAGCACTCTTTTCATTTGTGAACATTTGGCAGAGACTGGTTAATAATTTCCTTCCTCTTCTAGGGCACAAACTAAACTCTATTTTCTGTACTTCCTTGGAGTTGTATATGACCATGTTACTTAGTTCTGAACAACAGAATGTGGGCATAAGTGAGGTGCACCTTTCTAGGCCAGACCCATAAAACCCTCTGTGAACAATCTTCTCGTTTTCCCCCCACATACTAGGTAAACAGGGAAAACTTGAAAGTCTAGAGAATTAAGCCATAAGATGTAGGAAACTGAGTCCCTAAATTTTGGCTTATGAAAACATATCCAGATTGCAGCCCAAACATGGAACAACCAGGTTAAAATATAGAATAAGAAACTATCATAAAACCTCCTGAAATTCTGCATGTATTTATTTATTTATTTTGTGGTACTGAGGATTGAACTCAGGGGCATTCTACCTCTGAGCTATACCCCCAGCCCTATTTTTTATTCTTTATTTTTGAAACAGGGTCTCACTAAGTTGCAGAGTGCCTCACTAGGTAGCTGAGGCTGGCCGCGAACCACTCCGGTCTCAGCCTCCCAAATGCTGGAAACAAGCGTGCGCCACCATGCCCAGCTTGCATTTATTTTTAATATAGCATTTAGATTACCTTATGCACAGCTCTTATGTCCATTATATTTATTTATTTATATAATTTATTTACTTATTTATCTCCCTACATAGTCTAGAAGCTCCTTACAGGTTGGAACTATGCCTCCTGTTTTTGCTCCCCAGCAAGTATTCACTCCTAGCACAGTGCCGGGTTAGTAGCAGGTACTCCATGTATCCTGTTGAGTGTATGAATACAGAAAAGCATGTGTAAACAGGGATTAGTTAATAAATGCTTATTGAGTTGAAGCAAGAATCAGGGAGAGTAAGCCCAAAGTAAACTTTAGAAATGCCTTTCATTTCTTATTTTTTCTTTCTTCCTTTGATTCAAAACATCTCCAAATACTTAGAAGCAAATCTTGATAAGTTTTATAAGTGCTTGAATAAACCCATTTAATATCATAGGTACCTAAAAAATGGCCACGGTATTCTCTGCTTTCAAACAATATCTATGTAACTTTTTCTTCCTTTATTGAGTGTGATTGTGTTGCTATGTGACATATTCTAGTAGTCAACTAATATCACACCTGCCTTGGCACCATTTGAATGTATACGAATTTGGCCTAATTTGTTCTGTTATCCAATATCTTTTTCCAAGCCAGACAGCTCTAGATGCCTGCCTAATACAACTTGCATCTTTTTATGTGCCCCTGTGCAGATCAGATTAGATCAACAGCCCCTTCACAAAATGCTGAAAAGTAATCTCCCTTTGTCTTCTCTGACTGCAAAGCCAAATCAATGCCAGCAGGTACCTTTACATGTTATTGCACTCGCTGTCAGTGAGTGCCAAAATAGACAGTCTTAACAGGATTGGGAGAAGCAGTGTGGTACTTAAAGTATATGTACAGCCAGAAAAACAGGATGTATTGCTTCTAGTACCTGAGAGTCACACTACAACATCCAGCAAACAAGCTATATAGTTTAGTGTTTAATAAAAGCCCAGGACATAGATATTAAGCAAAAAGTTAACAAGGAACAACCTTAGAACACAAGCACAATCCAAGTAGTCATGGGAGGGATAGAAGCCAAGGCACTAGCTAAATATCAGATCTATGTATAAAAGTTTGTGGACATTCATATAGGTGTCTTATTTGTTAAAGTTTTTCTTTTACATGATGGTAATCTTCCCTAGGTTGCACCTGTTCATCAGGACTTCCTGAAGTGGAGAAATAGTTTGACTCTTCTCTCTACATACTAGCAATTTTGGTTTCTCCTAAGATTCATTGCACCAGGAGATCCTGTTTTGTGCATGGTATGGTAAAGAGAGCCACAAATTATTAGATAATATTCTCATCAAGAGGTGAAGTCAACTACCCTTTCCTGAAGTCTGGGTTGGCTGGTGACCATTTTGACAATGTATGCAGTAAAGTAATGCTATTCTAGGCCCAAACCTTTAACAATATTATCATGTTTCACTCTTGGAGACATGAGCTTCCATGTAAAAAGTCTGACAACCATGTTGGAGAGACATTATAAATAGGCCCTATCACTATGAGAGAAAAGAGAGGGGCCCAGGAGGACCTAGTCTTCTAGCTGTCAACATTGAAATACCGATATTTTGTGTGAGTCTATCTTATTTCCTTCAGACTGGCCAAGACACCAGGTGGAGATCACCAGGAAACCCCACATGATGCCTTATAAAAGAGATGACTCACTCAGCCAATCTCTGATGGAATTACCATCATATAAGATTGTTATATAAAATAAAATAGTTATCATTTAAAGGTTCTACATTTAGGGAATATTTATTAATGCAGAAATATAATAAATAACTGAAACACTTGCGCATCAAACACAAAAATTTAGTGGTGTGGCCAAACAATAAAATGATCCATTTGAAGAAGAGAGGGACAAGTCTAGGTAGACAAGTAAATAAGACAGTGACAGGTCCCTCCCTCAAAGCCAGCCAATAGAACTGCAGTTCCTCCAACACTCTGTTCAGCTGCCAGTTCTTAGCTTCTGCTGACTGGCCTAGGGGATTTTTTTCAAAAGGCCATAAAATTAAATTAGAATTCACTGCTTAAGCATAATGATTTCCCACTGTTTATGTGGGTTATCATTTACAACCAACTGGCATTTAATCAAACCACTATTTTTATTTCAGGACCAGAGGCCACAACATAGTGTATTTTCTCTACCTCCCTATTGAGCAAAGCAGCTTCAGCCAAGCTGTGAAGGGATATCAAATTGTTTATGAAAAATCAGCATGAAGTATTGTTTTCAAACATATTTATGATTTCACACCAACTTAGGAAGGATTTAGTTTATTTTGTTGATTGACACACGGTTTCACATTTACATATATAACAACATATCCTGAAGAAAAAGTAGGAATTAAAGGAACATAATCATGTTCTGATATAAATTTACTCATACAATTAGTCCTGTTCCTAGTTCTGATTCTACCCTGAATAGGAAGTAGACTTATGCATATGACTGCCCCACCAAAGGGAAGAAGACCTGCTTTTCATAATTTGAATCTTCTCACATCCACACCTTCTCTCCTGCTCTTCCCTCCATCTACAATTTCCTTCTTTTCTACTTCTTTCTTTTTAGAATCATGACTCATTACATGTCCCTAATGTCCACCCATGGGTTTGTCTGCCCTGAACATCCCCTTCTAATAATGAGGAACATTGCTTTCCTTCCTTGAAAGTCCTGTCCCTCTCCTGATCCTGACCCTAAATATCTGCATGGCTGCAGTGAAATAATAAACAAACAAGATGCATTTCATGTTGTAAAGTAGCCATTCCCTGGCAACCACATTAGTCCAATTTTCTTTCTGAAGCCTTTCCTGCTATATCAAAATGCAGTGTCTTCTCTGAATACTGTGTGCTTATTCCAGTCTTAGAGTTCTTATTTCATATTACCATGCAATAAAGTTAAATATGACTTCCTCCCCTAATAAACTGGAAGTTCCTTAAGGCAGGTACCTAATTCTTTTTTTCTTCCTAATACCAAGCATAGTGTCTTCTTTGCATGTAGTAATTGTTTATTTGGCAAATGATGTTAAATCACATAACGTCTGTCAAAATATTAAAATAAACACAGAACTGCAGAGGATTTTTCTCTCCCCTTTGATAAATTGTACTGACAGTGCAAATGCAAATTTTGTAATACACTAGTTGGTTACTATGAAAATCACATATGTAATCTAATCCCTCTCCTACCATAGTCTTTTGATGGTACTGAGGCTGGGGAAAAGTGTAAATTTCTGCCTGTTGAATAACTGTTTGGTTAATGTTAGGTTTGCAGTTTCTGCATGATTTGAGCTATGGTTTAACCAATTTTATCTATTAAGTTGTGTTCTAATAAAGCCTATTAATTAACTTATTTAAGAGATTCATTGGCTTTATGACTTTTAAGTATTCATAAGACAAAACTTTGGGAAATTCATAAGTATTTGTGGTGTTTCAGGTGAATTAATAATTGAAAACATGCTGTTAGTAAGTAAGGCATTTTCATATACAGGCAATCTCAATTCAAGTAAACGTACATTTTATTTTATATGTACTAGTAGCTGTCATGGTTGTGCCACAGCTGTTAGAAATTACAGGTTTTCAGTCGCAAGCATCAGCCATCACTATAATTATTATTATTTTATCAAAAACAATCGCGGGGAGTATTTTAGGCTGACAAAAGCCTTCTAAGTCTTTGTTTATTCACTGCACCATATATTCTGCCCTCCATGCCAACTGAGTTAAAGTTCTCTGCCTTCTGATTTAAAACCTATTATTAGAGAAAGCAAAGGTTCCCATCTTTAACACAAAGTAAGATTGGTGCTCAGATAGAGAGAACACCAGTCTGGGAATGTAAATAGAAGAAAGCCCAACCTGAGAAGCCTTAGTCAGTAGGCTCTTGGCAACATACCCAAATAGAGGTTGCAGTTTAATACCCAATATCAAGTCCAAGGAAGTAAGGCAGTGGGCAGATGCTGGGCTAAGTGAACTGACAACCTCAAATACGAGACCCACAGTGCAGGTTGATTGAGCCTGCTCTCTAACCAGTAGTCAAAGCCAATGCTGTACTCTCTGTGGATATTCCACTTCTGAAAGCATAAGATAACTGTCATAGCTGGTCATGGTGGCTCATGCCTTTAATCCGAGTACCTGGGAGTCTGAGATAGGAGGATTGCAGGTTCGCAGCCATCCTCAGCAACTTATCAAGGCTCTCAACAATTTAGTGAGACCCTGTTCCAAAATAAAAAAAATTAGTTAGGACTGCAAGTGTAACTAAGATGTACAATGCCCCTGGGTTCAATCCTTACTACCACTAAATAAATAAATACTGTTGTGAAAAGTCTCTCATGGCATAGAGGGACTTTTCTTCAAACTCTGAAATAAGCCTGCAGAAGACATGAACTGGCAGAGGCAGAGGGCTCAGTAGTACTGTGCCAGGAGAAATGAGACAAGGCACAGCTCCTTGCTGAAGAGCAGCCGCTGGGCAGAGTACCCCTCAGATGGGATGGATTACTAGAACGAGGCATTTCTAATGGTCCAGGCTGCAGCCACTACCTCAGCAAGCAATTTGAACTGTGCATTATACATGGACATTACGTATACTTTTAATGCCCAGGTATGCCAACAGCAGTGTAGGGGGGGATGGTAGAGGTTTCATTTCTTAGGGAATTATTCAGGAAAACAGATGTTCCACATTTGCTCATTGGGTACAACATGGGAAAAAGGAGTTCTAAAGCCTACTTTTATAGTATGAAGTTGAATGTCATTATTTGGCTCAAAACTCAAGAATTAACAGAGCAAGTTACTTTATTGGATGTCTCTTAAAATATGAAGCACTTTTCCACATTTTTTCTTATAAATTTTACTTAGTATTAAGATTTATGTATGTTTTAAAAGATAAGTTTTTATTTGTGCATCTAATAGCACTACAGAATGAACACTCGTATTACATACTGACATGCAGCAATGCAGCCTTTTGCCAAAGTTTAAGCATCATTAGTTTCATTAGGTTATATTAAAATATAATGTACACCATTATATTTCAAGTTTACATTTACTATTATTATTTGCTCCTTTTAACAGCTTTCCACCTACTATCATTACCATACTCAAAATAGAAAATTCTATTTTAGGCTCAGTTGTTACAGGAGCCAAAGCTGGATCTACTTAGAAATCACATACTTACCCTGAAATTGGAGAAAGATGGTCCTCTGGAAAATCACAGTTTAACTCCATTAATCTTAAGAAAATGGTGGGGGGTGAGGTCCATTTTGGGTCACCAGTCTGTCTTTTTTTAATACAAAGCTGAAAGGCTATTCTAGAAGGTCATACTGGAATATTTAACCTAGTCAAATTTTTGCCTTTTATTTCCACAGTCCAGTAGTCACACTATTAATTTCCCCTGCAAATTAACCTGTAGACACTGCTCCAAATGAGTCTATTCTAAAATTAGAAATTCATCTTCTTCTTTGTTTTTTAATTTAAAAATCTATGAAAAGACTTTGAAAAGTAAAATTTACACATGATAAAAGAAGACATGTATAGCATTCTCTTGGTTTCAGAAAAATATTCTAGCAAATAGTAAATACATCAAATTTTCTAAAATGCACCTAAATAGAATGGAATGAGGGACACTGTTACCTTCACAAGTAAAAAAAATAAAAAAAAACATTTCACAGAAATAAAATAACATAAGCTTTAAAGACATTGCAGTCAGCAATGTGGAGTTAAATTGCATATTACTCAATTTATATAAAGAAAGATGCATCAAATATCCAAAGTGCCTCAAGATATAAAATGGTTATTGTTGGCAGTTTGATGAGATTCAAACTCTGTGGAGAGGAATTGCAAAGCCAATTTGTTCTATCAAGGTAAATCTGAAATAAGTGCTCACATTTTCCCAGAGTACAAGGCACAAAAATCAGATCCTTTTCTCTCTTATGCAGTCAGAGAACAGGCACCGTGTGTCATTGCCCCAAGTTTCCTTGTGCACAGATAGTTAACACACACAGACTTTTGGCATGAGAGGTCTCAAGCTCGCATCATGGCTGCTTCCTATCCACCTAAGTCATAACCCTATACCTAGAAGAGATGAAAACACCACCATCCAAAGAGATAATGTCATTCAGAAAACAAAACAAGGTATCACTAAGATGAAGGTCTTCATTTTTTTCCCCACTGATTTTATTTCTCTGCTGAAAAGTTTTTCAGAGAGAAAAAAATATTTTGTGGGCAACTGAGAAAATTTGGATAACTTCAGTTATTAAATGACATAATGGAAGTATTATTAATTTCTTAGGTTGATGAAATATTATAATTATATATGATGATGTCTTTAGATTTAGGAAAGTATGCTGAAATAATTAAAGGTAAGATCTAGGAAAAAATAAGGAGAAGAAAGAAAAAAGGATGAAACAAATGTAACAAAACACTAAAGTTTGACAATTTTCAAAGTAAGAATGTCAAGAAAAAACAATGTTATGCACATGCATGACTATGTCACAATGAATCTTCCTATTATATATAACTATGATGCACCAATTAAAATTAATTTAAAAGAAGCCGGGCGTGGTGGCGCACGCTTGTAATCCCAGCATTCAGGAGGCTGAGACCGGAGGATCCGGGTTCGAGGCCAGCCTCAGCTACCTAGTGAGGCACTCCGCAACTTAGTGAGACTCGGTTTCAAAATAAAGAATAAAAAATAGGGTTGGGGGTGTAGCTCAGAGGTAGAATGCCCCTGAGTTCAACCCCCAGTACCGCAAAAAAAAAAAAAAAAAAATTAATTTAAAGGAAATAATATTACACAAATAAAAAATATAACAGTAGATGTTTTGTATCTGAATTCTTATGCTAATAACCTATAATCATATATTAGCCCCTTATTATTTCTTTTTAAAGAGATATGAGGCAAACTCAACATAAAGCATGATTTCTGGCATAAACCTTTCTACTGATCATGTTAGCTTTCAATCCAATATATGCCTCATTTGGTATATACCTTTCAATCCACACTTCAGCTATTTGCACTGCTTTGTAACCACAGGGGACTTCTTTAAGCAACCTTGGTTGCTGCTGGCGTCAGGAAGGTCATTGGAAGTGACAGTCCTGCTGCAGTTTGTACTGAAGGCTTGACTGATTTTCATCACTTTCATTTTAGATTTACCTTTCTGTGGTCCAGCACTATAAGTTACTTGTGGTGACTTAGGCTTCAGTGATGGAGGGACTGGAGCCCATGGTTGATTTACCTATATTAGCCATGGTTGCTACAACTGTCCATTTTTGTTATCACCCACTGCATAAACACTAGGAGACATTCTTGTGTGTTCCACTTGTACTCTTCCTTCTCCCTCTGTGATGCAACAACTCTATCTCTGCATGGTAATCATGCAACTGTCCTCATCAGTATCCAATTCTTACCATTATTGCTAACTTAAACCCTGACATGAGTTGACCAAAATTACCAGGTGATAATGGAGGTTTCCATTTTATTATACTATTTACTGTGTCTTCTAGTGGCAGTGCCCTTATCCACCCCGGGAACCGAGATTTCTATGTCAACTGAGCTTAAAGCATCAGAATGAGAAGCTCAAATTCCCCAAATGGCTTACTGGGAGAAGTGGAGAAAGAGGACAATTGTATATCATTT
Source organism: Graphiurus murinus (assembly GCA_004027655.1). NCBI lineage: Eukaryota > Metazoa > Chordata > Mammalia > Rodentia > Gliridae > Graphiurus > Graphiurus murinus. The sequence goes on from PVLC010016019.1 coordinate 32,774, forward strand.
TCTTTGATTCCTGTACAAAATTTCCCTGTCCTCAGGATGCAGTTGCTGTGCTAAATGGCCACATTCTTTGGGGAAGGATTGGGGGATATTTATCATCAATGCATGTGTTGGAATTGCAATATTTTTCTTTCAGGGGTCCCAACTTTGTTTTCATGAATGGGCTGTAACTATGAGAACTCTGTTATACCTGGAAGCTTTAGGGGATGATATGGTTTAACTGCAGTGGCTGACAACCTTCTGTTCACCAGCTCTTGATTTTTATTAATACAGGTCAAGCGAAACTGTACTCAGCAGCTGCTCCTTTCATCCAGGGAGCACAATACTCTATTAGTCATTGACATGGGTTCCTGCAAGTCAAAGCATCCTAGTTGCAATTCAGGCTTTTCTGCTTGTTATATTACCTTGCTGCTGTCAAGTAAGTTCTATCACTTGATCCTGTGCTGTTTTAGAATCCCTTCCACCTTACTGATACTAAAGAACATAGTTGAATGGCAGTATCTCCACTCAGCACTGGCTTGATGTGAGGGGATGACAACCTCAGTAAGCTTTTCAAAAATACAAGTACTCACTAGTGTGTTTCTCAATGCCTTAATGGAGGAAGGGTTCCCAGCTCTGCTAAAGAGCACAGTGAACTGCTGGGCTCTCTGTTCTAACATCTAATATTTGTCTCTCTAGGCCTCCAAATGCCTCTCTTAATATTCTGCCATGGCACTTCCAGCCTCTCTCATTAACTATAGTCCATCGCCATATACAAACTTCAAGAGCCATTCCAGTAGCATATTAGGGCCAACTCCAGACATATGTTCTCGCAGGAAACTAAATCATAAGTCACAGGAGTGCTGCTCTCATGCATTCTTTCCTACCCAGACATATTCTCCTCTTTCTGGTCCAGTGCCCTCCAGATCCTCTCCCACACAAATTCCAGTTCTTCAGCTGGTACAATTTAGCCAGATTTTATAGTTCCTTTGGGTGAGTATATTATTTATTCCTGTGCTGTTATCTGATCCCAGTTAATGATATTGAATCAAGGAAGGAATTCGATGGCCAATGTTCAGAGCCTAGGCATCGTACTTGAGACAGCTAATCTAGTTATAGGTCTTCAGACAAAAGGAGGCCACTCACTTCTAAAGAGAAAGGAAGCTGCTTTTCCTAAACCAGAAAGTTTAGGAGAATCTGGGGATTCTAAGTTCATAGGTTTTTCCACCCAAATCTCCCTGTTTCAGTTTCCAGAATCTCAATCATTTTCCAAACAGAACCCGAGCCTCGCCATGACACCTATAAGGATTATTCACTGAGCTCACTTTTGGCTTTGCTGCCCTTGGCCTGGGCTGAATGTGATAAAGTCCTCTTTACAATGGAAGTTTTCTGACATTCACAGCATGTCCTGAGTTCATAGCTGGAAAACCTGAGCCTATTGGTTTCTTTTTTCAAGGCTTCTAAATTTATCCACAAGAGCCAGCCAACTTCATAGTCCTTTTAACTACCATTGTCCCCGTACTAAGTGTTGTCCAGAACCTAAGCTGTGGCTTCACTTTCCTTATATACCCATCCCAATATAACTCTGCTCCCCACTGAGTCTGTCATTGTGATGCTGCTGCTTGCCAGGGTGTCCTCAGCACTCTTCTCTCATCTCACCAGTAGGATGGTCCTTTTGCTTCCATATTACAAGTTGTTCAAATTCAGGATGCTACTAGAAGGGTTGGTTTTCCAGGACCTTGTTTGGATTCTCCACAAAAGCAGAGCTTGAAACTCATATCTCTATGCAGCTAGTTTATTATGGGAAGTTATCCTAGGGAACTAGAAAGAGTGGAATGGAAGGAGAAAACAAGGAAGGGAGAAACTACCAATTCAAAGATACATAGTTGAGTTGGTTTAAATGTGTAATTGGAGAGCTTCATAAGTGTCTGACCAAGATTGGAAGGAAGGATTAATAATTAATTGGCTACTAAATTGCATCATTCAAGTATTGCCCTAAGGTGGTATTTTCCATACTTTGCTGCACATTAGAATCACTTGGAGAACTTTTTTTTTCATACATTGAATTTTTAATTTTTTTAATTCTTTTTTTTATTGTAATAATTCGTGCTTTGTATTTATACATTTTTGTTAGGTACAAATTGATAAAGACAAATGTGCGCACATTTCTCATCTGACCCTATCCCCAATTCCCACCCCGCTCCCTCGCCCTCCCTCCCTCTCAAGTTCAGTTCAGTGAGTGATCTTGATATAATTGTGTAAGTACATCATGTGCCTTAGTATGCTCCCCCCCAACCCCCCGTCCATTCCCTTTGGTTAAGTCTACTTCTTTGTTTATCGAGGATCTCTACTTTTTCATCTGGGGACCCTCTTATGTCCCATGTACTCCCTAACATCCGCATATTAGGGAGAACATATGTTTCTTTACTCTTTGTGACTGGCTAATCTCACTTAACATAATGTTTTCCAGTTGCATCCATTTCCCTGCAAAGAACATGATTTTGTTCTTCTTTATGGCTGAGTAAAATTCCGTTGTGTATATATCCCATAGTTTTGTAATCCATTCATCTGTCGATGGACCTCTTGGCTGCTTCCATAGTTTGGCTATTGTGAATTGAGCCGCTATAAACATAGATACACATGCATTGGTCTGATAGTTTGGTTTCCATTCTTTTGGGTATATACCCAGTAGTGGTATTGCTGGGTCATATGGTAGGTTCATTCCCATTCATCTGAGGATCCTCCATACTGTTTTCCACAGTGGTTGCACAAGTTTGCACTCCCACCAACAATGTATTAGGGTTCCCACTTCTCCACATCCTCACCAGCAGGTGTTGTTGTTCGTGTTTTTTATGATTGCCATTCTGACTGGAGTTAGGTGAAATCTCAGAGTAGTTTTGATTTGCATCTCCCTGATTGCCAACGATGTGGAACATTTCCTCATACATTTATTGGCCATTTTTATTTCTTCTTTTGTGAGGTGTCTATTTAGGTCCTTTGCCCATTTTTTGATTGGGTTATTTGCTTTCTTAGTTGTGATTTTCTTGAGTTCTTTGTATATCCTAGACATTAGACCTCTATCTGAAGTGTAACTGGCAAAAATTTTCTCCCACTCTGTAGGCTCTCTGTCGAGGTTCTTGATAGTTTCCTTTGCTGTGCAGAAGCTCTTCAGTTTAATACAATCCCATATATTGATCTTCCTTTGAGTTGCTTGTGCTTTTGGGGTCTTGTTGAGAAAGTTTTTACCTGTGCCTATGTGTTCAAGTGTTGGTCCTATGCCCTCTTCAAGTAGCTGCAATGTCTCTGGTCTGACTTCCAGGTCCTTGATCCACCTTGAGTTGACTCTTGTGCAGGGTGAGAAAGTGGGGTTTATTTCCATTTTCCTGCATATGGTTAACCAGTTTTGC
>PVLC010016020.1:0-36365 GCA_004027655.1 Graphiurus murinus
TGCCTGTGTCTGTTGAAATATTTCCTGTGGGACAACTGTGTCTTAATATTTTAGCAACAGCACAGTCATGTAATTATCTGTAAATAATTTAGCATGTATTTTCATTCATGTGGAAATGATCCAATTAGCCAAAGTGGGGAAAATAAAAAATCTTCCCATGAAATGTTAAGCTACTCATAGCATGGCTTTATTTCTTAGTATTCTAGTTCTTCTGCATTAGCTAATTAAAAATGTTTTCTATTTTCAGTTGATTTGCTATGTTCCTCCAGCTAGTTTGAAGCTATTAATATTCATTTACTCTTTGTTGAAGTTTGTGGCACCAAAATGAATCTGTTCATGTGGTTGTTGTGGATTTGTAGAAAGGTTATCTAGAATTGCCTTAATTGTGGCTTAGACTTTCTCTCCAATCAGTTAATTGGCCCACTGTATTTTACACCCATCTCACTCCCAGAGATAGTGCATCCTTCATTAGGAATCAAGATTTCTCCACTTTGGGTCTTATCACTGGAGTAGGGTTAAAAGTATAGCAGGGGCACAGATAATTAAATGTTGTAGATGACCTGGAATTTCCTTACACTAACATAAGTCAGTGTCTTAAAATGTCCAGGAGAGGAAGTAGGTGATTTTAGAGATAAGTGTAGCCTAACTTATGCCAGCATATCTGACCCTGTAGGTGCTCTGCCTACATATATTTCAATATTAACTGAAATTAAGTGAGCAGAGTCTTTGATTTTTTTGTTTTGTTTTGTTTTTCCTTGCTATGAGCTATAAGTTTGAGTTTGAAAGACTAAATAAATTAAATTCAGTTGTGAAAAACAGTTTGACTGTTTGATGTTTGATTGTCTAAGAGATTCAATACCTCCTTCCAAGCTTTACTTATCCAAACAGATTCAGCTGAGTACCAAACACACAAACAAAACGATCAAATAGCCCATTCATTTCAAAGTGAGATTGATTGCACAGCCTTCAACCAGAGCTCCAGCTCATTTGTATACTTACTACAATGCTCAGCACTTTCGCTTGTCAGAACCTGCCGCTTGACGTACCAGCTCACAGTCAGACTTTACTACATGGTGTTGTAGGAAAGATTTTTTTCCAGGTGAAATGTTTTTAAATGCATGTAAAGTACTAACTTTGGGCCAAATAGGCAAAACTACATATGTTTTAGTGATTACTGATTGGAATTGGGATTTATTGTCAGTATTACATATATCATGTTAACATGGTTGTGATTATTATTTAAAGTTTCGTTTTTTACTTAATATAGTGGCTTCATATGTACCTGTATATATTTTTAACAAGAAAATTGCCAAACTTTGAATTATTTTTCTAATTAAGGTACAAGAAAATGTTTTGTAGACAAAATTGGGAGAAAAATGGTAATATGATTGAAAAATATATTGAGATTTTTGTCTTGCCTGTGTTTTTCTTCTAATATAATAGTTCTTTTTAACTGAAAAACATAAAGATAATTGTAAATTCACATGTGAGTAGAGATATTCCCTTATTCCTTTAACCCCTTGTCCCACAATGATAACATTTTGCAAAAATTTAGTCCACCACACCAAGATATTCACAATTACACAATCTAATGATCTTGTTTGGCTTTCTCAAGTCTTTCCTGTAGTCATGTGTGGGTTTGCTTATGTGCATTTAGTTCTATGTGATTTTTCACATGTGTAGATTTGTGTATCTACTGCCACAGTTGAGATGCTGAAAATTTCACCACCATGAGGATCCCTTACATCACTCTCCTTTCATTATCATACCTGCCTGTTTGCTACATAGCACCACTCCCTGTGTCATCTCCTCCTAGACAACCACTATTCTGTTTTTCACTTACCAAATTTTGTTTTCCCAAAACCATATGGAAATGGAATTGTGTACCATGTTATCTTTTAGGACCGAATCTTGTTGCTGCGTGCATGAATAGGTTGCTTTTTGTTGTTGTTGCTGCATATTATGCACACAGCATTTAACCATTCACTATGTTGTTCACGTGTTCATTGTTCATGTGTTGAAGCCGGGTATGGTGGCACTCACTTGTAATCCCAGTACTAGGGAGGCTGAGTCAGGAGGATCACAGGTTTCTCAAACAGCCTCAGCAAGGAGTGAGACTCTCATCAACCTAGTGAAACCCTGTTTCAAAATATAAATAAAATAGGGCTGTAGCTCAGAGGTTGAATGTCCCATACCACATACACACACACAAAAGACAAACATGTTCTTGTGTTAAATGAAAGAGGGTCTCCATGATTTTTTTCTGTATTGACTATCCAGATTTTTGCCATTATGAATACAAATGTCATATTACTTTACAAGTTTTGGGATGAACATAAGTTTCTATTCTCTGTGATAGAGGTCTAAGCGTTCAATTGAAACACAGTAATTGCATAATTACAGTTACAAGAAGCTTTAAAACTATTTTTACCTTCAGCAATGTAAAAATGGTCCAGTGTATTTGAGTTCTTGCCAACATTTGGTGTTTTCACTATTTTTCATTTTAGTTGTTCTGACAGGTGTGTAGTGATTTGTCATTGTGATTTTTAGTTGTATTTTTGAACGTTGAGTATTTTTTTGCATGCTTATTTGCCATCTGTATATCTTCTGTAAACTGTTTCTTATTTTTTACCTATTTTTCTATCAATTTTTTCTATTAAATTTTAAAATCTTTAATATATTTTAGATGATATTCAATTGTTGAATATGTACTTTGCAAATATTTTCTTCCATTCTTTAGCTTGATTTTTCATTCTCTTCACATGGTATTTTACAGAGTAAAGATTTTTTTTTAAATTTTGATGAGATCTAAATTACTAATTTTTCTTTGATTGATCATGCTTTTAGTGTCATGACTATGAATGTATTGGATAACCATACATCCAAAGGTACTGTCCCATTTTTCTTAAAACTTTAAAAATAGTTTTTCATTTTATATTTAAGTCTGGGATCATCTTGAGTTAATTTTGTATAAAGTGTTAGGTTGAGGCCAATGTTTCACCTGTGAAAGTCTAATTTCTCCTTTGTCACTTATTGAAAATTCTATCTCTTCTTCATTCAAATGCTTTTGCAACTTTGTCAAAAATCAGTTGGGCATATCTAAGTCAGAGGGTCTATTTCTGGGCTTCGTGTTCTGTCCCATTGTCTAGGTGTCTGGCCCTCTGTCACCACACTATTTGAATTACTTTGGATATACATTAGGCCTTAATATAAAGTGATTCTTCTCTTTTTTCTTTTTTTGTTAACATTATTTTAGTGAGTCCAGTTCCTGCACCTTTCCACATAAATTTTAGAATAAACTTATCTATACAAAAAAAAAAAAGTACTGGGATTTTGGTAGAATTTAGTTAATACTGAAGTTCACTTAATCATGATGAAATAAAATGAATTTGAATGAAAATATTTTCAAAGAATGTTAGTTGACTCTGAAGGAATTTCAAATGACCATTCAGTCAATTATTTCAAAATAGTTTTGGGGAAAATGTTGTGAAATCAATAGTACATTTTAAAGAATTTATTCCATACAACAAATAATTTAACCTTGTCCTGTCTGCAATCTTTGTTTGAGAAGTAACATATGATTATTGAATGAGCCTATTTTCTGATAATCTTATGTTTTGGTAATTCTGACTGTTTATAGTAACAGAGACCTATCTGAGGTTTTCTACTTTGAGGGTGACAGTTTTATTTTCATACATGCTAAAATTTTTTGTGTGTGTGGTAATGAGAATTGAACCTAAATACATTCTACCTTCGAACTACATCCCCAGCCTGATTTTTATTTCTTATTTGGAAACAGGGTCTCGCTAATTTGATGAGTCTCACTACTTGCTGAGGCTGTCCTCAAACCTGCAATCCTCCTGTCACAGCCTCTTAAGTATGGGGATTACAAGCGTGAGCCACCATACCTGGCTGAAGGTTTTTATGTTAAGCACAGGACTTAACAAGTTGACTTTGTTGATGAAACAAATCCATAATTGCCATCTCTATACCCATTTAACTCACTTTAAAAAATGAGTCTCTCATATAAAGTTTAACTAATATGTCAGAGAATATATAACATATTTAATATAAATATATAAATATAAAGATATAAGTAAACATAGAATGTTTAATATAAATAAATTCAAATTCACTGGAAAATGAAATTGCATGCAGATAATATATATACACGCACATTCAGGAGGCTATTTTATTTTATTACATACTTTTATATCTGGTGCATTGTAGTCTCACATAATAATGATCACATCAGAGTGATATTGACATACGTGCACACAGCATTGGTGAGCTTCCTTCCTGCTCCCTCTCCACTCCCTCCCCTTCTACATACATGATACTGAGATTGGCATTGGTATTCTCACATATGTATAAAACATCTAGGGATGTATATCCTTCGTTAATTCCCCTTCCCCCATCTCCTGGACCACCTCTCCCACTCCATTGGGGTTTCTCCTTCAGGAGGCTATTTTAAAAAATTAACAGAATGTCTCTATCACCTTTTAAAAAAATTTAAAAACTGAGGCTCTAAAGTCATCTTGTGGTTTGCATGATGGGCTTTCCTTCAAATCCATCTTGAGACTTAGTCTCCATTGTGGCAGCATTAAGGGGTGGAGCCTTTAGGGGGTGATTTGTTTTGGGGGATCTTCCCTTTTGAATGTGATTGAAGTCTTTATAAAAGAAGTTTCCCATGGAATTTGGCTCTCTCTTGACCTTCTGAAGTTCCCTGAGACACGTGAGGATGCAGAATTTATCTCCTGTGGGAAATGCTGCAAGAAGTGCCATCTCGGAATCAGAGCAGCCCTCCCCAGATGCTAACATTGCTGATACCTTGACCATACACTTCCCAGCCTCTTGCACATAAGAAAGAAATTTATGTTCCACATAAATTACTCATTCTTATGTATTCTGATGTAGTAGCACAAATGGACTATGACATAAATTTGTAGCAAAAAGTAGAATCTTGAAATTACAAATACCTAAAAACACAGCAGAGACTTTGAAACGAGGTAGTGTGTAGAGACTAGAAGAGTATGTATGAGCAGGATAGACAGAGCCTAAATTGCCATGAATGTGGCATTAAGGGAAATTCTGGTGAGGCCTCAGAAAAGGGGCACTGTTAGAGAGCCTAGGTCTTCTTGGAGATTTTCTAAATAGTTGTGATCAGAATATTGGTAGAAATAGAGACAGAAAATGCTAAAAGCAGGTGGTATAATTCAGTATAAGCTCAAAGATTTTCTGGTGAAATCTTAGAATAAAATGAGGAATATCTTGTAGTAAACGGTAAGAAAGGCCATCCTTGTGATAAAGAGGCAAATAACAACAGAATTGTGTAGGTGTTCTACTGCTTTGTGGAAGACAGAATCTAAGAGTGATGAACTAGGTTATTTGCCAGAAGAAAAAGCTAAGCAAAGTGTCCAGGGTGCTGCATGGCTTGTTTTAACGACTGATAGTAAATGTGAGAAAAAAGGAAACAAGTTAAAGGCAGAATTTATAATTAAAGAGAAGCAAAATGTAAAGATCTGGAAAATTCTCACCTGACCAGGTTTAAAAGTATCAGGGGAGAATAACTAGGGTGCATCCAAGCAATACTTTGACAAGGAGATTAATATGGATAGAAGGAAGTTAGATGCTATTCATCAAGAAAATGGGAAATTACTCAAGAGGCATTTCACAGATCTTCAAGATTGTCTCTCATCACAGGCCCAGAGTACAATTTCAGGGCTGTGTACAATTTCAAGGGAGGGTGCTAGGGTAGCTTGAAGCTTCTCCTTTAGGGATGCCTCAAGTCTCTGCTCCCTGAATTCCAGTGCAGTCATTCTTGGCTGCTTAAGTTATGGTTCAAGCAGGACCAGGTGTCTGTGAGACTGCCCCTCCAGAGGGCACAAGCCATAAGCTTGATTTACCAAGGTACCAGCAGTATTAACTCTGTGGGTATTATTACAAGGTACAGAGAGAATGAGCTGTGGAGGCATGGTTACCTCTCTACAATTTCAAAGGATGACTCAGAAAGCCTTGGGACTCAGGCAGAGAGGTACCACAGAGTCAGGGCCACTGCAAAGTCCTTGCTGGGGCAATAAATGGCTGATCCACATGGAGGCAGGGTCCTTTAAGAGTTCTTCCTAGGACAATATCTAGTGCAGCTGTGGAAGCAGGGTCTCCTGTAAATCCCCAGCACTACATAGCCACCAGAGTGTGATCTTAGCCTGGGAGAGCTGGGAGCACCTGACTTCAACCTGTGACAGGGCCTGGGGGTATAGCCCAGTGATAGAGTACTTGCCTGGCATGCACAAGGCCATAGGTTCAATCCCCAGCATCAAGGAGAGAAGAGAGGAGAAGAGAAGAGAGCAAGTGGCTGTGTGGGTTGAGCCCTCAAAGCCATGGGAGCAGACTCTCTTGGAATGTTGGGCTCAATTCCCACCCCAGTGTGTCTGAAAGACAGGATATGAAGTAAAAATGTATTCTTATGACTCAAGATTAAATGTTTTTCCTATTGGGTTTTATGGCCTGTCAATATTTTATTTCCTATTTCTTATTTTTGGAATAGGAATGCTTGTCCTATGCCTGTCCCTCCAATATATATCGGAAACACATAACCTGTGTGATTTCACAGGCTCACTGATGGAGAGGGATTTGCCTTTGGATGAATTGTGCTTTAAGTCTCATTTGTTTCTGGTTTAGATGCTTCAATAGGATGTTGCACTTTAAAGTTGATGCTGGGATAAGATAAGATGTTTGCAGCTATGGAGATGGAATGGATTCATTTTGTTTGTAAGATGGACATGAATATTGTGGGGCCAGTTGTGAAATGCTATGGTTTGAATGACACTGTCAAATTTCATGCTGAAATCGAATTCCCACTCTGGCATATCCATAGGTGAGGCCTTTTCATGAATGGGGTTCTAGCATTTATGAAAGAAGTGTCATACAGAGTTCAGTCCTCTATTGATGGTCTTTTCCAAAATGCTGAATAACCCGTGATATTGGATACAAAATTAATGATAAAAATTTGATATTTTTAGGTGAAAACATAGTGAAATACTAGCAATTTTATGTCTCAACTATACCAGTGTGCATGACCTGACAATTTTCTAGATGAATTTCTAAAGAAAAAAGAAAAATCTATATTAATCTCTTATTTTCTTACATTTTTCAAAGTAATTATATCATTATATCATAGTTTAGAGATAGTTATATTTTAGCAGGAATATATTTATAACAAAGAATTTAAGAATACAGAGTATTGCTTTGTATTATTTATTTTCTAAAACCTACTGAAATAATGCCTCTGGTGTGCAGCCTCTCTTTTTTTTCATGTTGAAATAATACTACAAATGTTAAGAAATAGGCAAGTTCAAAAGAAAGAGTACATAGAAAATTAGTTTTCTTTTTATCAAAAATAAGTTACATTGGAAAAATTGATGAATTTTTTGATAGCATTGTAAATGAGTTGATGGAAGGTGAACTTTTTAATGAAATAAACTTAGAATTTAGTAAAGCATTAGATACAAGATAATGAAATTTTAGCCATGAAATGAATTTAAATTGCTTAAGCATGAGCAAGTTCATAAGGAGTGGTAATCAGTGCTGTAATCACAAGGTAAAGGTGATAATATCTTCTATGTAGAGCACTTAATTTCATCAAAGTACTTTTATTTGCATTATCTCTTTTGATTTTTACCAGAATACTTTTAAAAATAAAAATATCATTTTATGTAATTCATTTACAATTTTTTTCCCTAAAGACTGACAGTGTGCACGCAAATGATTTTACCTGTGCATTCAATCATATTGCAGTGGTTCATCACAACAACAAACCTACTTCCACCTTTTTCTTCCAATTTCTCCAGTTCTTCCTTCAATTACATAGGCAGTTTTCTAGGCTTCTTTGTATTTAACCTATTTGCATGATCCTAATTTTGGTTTATAATCTATAGTTTTTTTGGGTGTGTGAATTTACATGATCTTTTCTTTAACTCCTTTGTTTCTACTGCTCAGCAATTTTCTACTTCCATTACTTTTTTGTGTAAAAATTCCTAGGAATGTATAATTCTCTGCTTTTCTTCTCCCTCATTAATTTCCTTAGATGTTTCCTCAAAACATTTCCTAAAAACTATTCTTTATAAACATAATGTGTAATTATATTTTCTAAAACAGTCTCACGCTCTGCCGTGGGCTATTTTCCACTAATTTCAGTTTTCCATTGCTCCTGCTCTGAGTCCCAGCATTATTTCCTGAGTAGCTGTTTTTGTTTTTCTTCCCTACTGTTCTATTTCCTTTGTTGTCTATTGTACTACTTCCATGTACCTCTGTTTTGCCGAGTTGATGTTAAATGTCCAGATTTTCCGTTTTCTGTATTAATTTTGGGTCTTTGGTTTGGTTCTATTTGTCTCTTATTTCTGTTTGCTCTGTTTGCCTGTTCCTATCTTCTCATTTTTGAACAACTGGTGTAATTGTTTCCTTGCTTGTTTTATGTAACCCTGATAACAGAATTAAATCATAATGGACTAAAATTACTTCTGCTAGTTTTCTGAGCACTTAGAAATTTTGCTAACTGCATTCTTTGGAGTTGTTGGACCACATTTACAGCAAGTGTTCAGCTAACCCTTACATCAGTTAAAACTTTTTTCCACTTGTAATCAAAATCATTTCACCGAAACTTGGCCCTATTGTCTCCTTTCCAAGTGGAGTCTCTCTCTCTCTCTGTCTCTGTCTCTGTCTCTCTCTCTCTCTCTGTCTCTCTCTCTCTCTCTGTCTCTCTCTCTTTCCTCTATCCCCATCTGCTTCATTCTTGAGGTTATTTATAGTTCACAGTGATTTTTTTAAATACTATGTTCTCTGCTTTTACTGCATGTTTCAAACTTTATTCATGCAAAGTCTTAACTCAGTGGACATATTAAAAATCTTCTTAGCAGTTTTAGTTCTTTTTTCTTTAATTTGACACACTTTCAAATGTAAATCCAAGGGTTCTGATAATGTGGAACTGTTAGCAAAATTCCTTGCTCCTGGGAATTTAAACTAGTTTAAATATTTCCCTTGAGTTTGCTCATTTGGTTCCCACCACAGATTGCTTTTCTTGGTGGATGCCATAATATCTTGTATATATGATCCCCACTATATGCTTTCATATTCACATCGTTATCCCCTTAGTTTAAAAAGCTGGATTTATGTATGCTTTTTTACCCCCCCCCCTTTATATCTTCTGCCAAGGTCCATGGTAATTCCCTAAGAACAATAATACAGTTAGTTATATTCATTTCTTATCTTTGACCTCTAAGTCCTCCTTAAAATAATTACCACCTTGATATTTCACACTTCTCTGATCACCTTTTTGTATTCATTTTTTCATATTATTTTTACAATAGGTCCCTTAAATTTATTATCAATAATAATTTTCTTTTATTTATTTCTCTATTCCTATTTGGGCAATCTTACTTATAATCATTTAAAATATTGGTTATACACCGACACAAAATCTTGATTTCAGCCTGGCTCTATACTGAGCCATACAATTCTCTCCTAAGTAAATGTACTTTACGAGCTTCAAATATTCAACAAATTTGGGGCAAAACTTATTATTTTTCTTTGTCAGTTTTTTCTTCTTCTTTGTATCTTATCTTGGTGAATGCCAATTTTTCAGCCCACTTATTTCTTTTTTTTTTTTTTTTGCGGTACTGGGGATTGAACTCAGGGGCATTCTACCTCCAAGCTATACCCCCAGCCCTACTTTTTATTCTTTATTTTGAAACCAGGTCTCACTAGGTTGCGGAGTGCCTCACTAAGTAGCTGAAGCTGGCCGCGAACCCGGATCCTCCGGACTCAGCCTCCCGAATGCTGGGATTACAAGCGTGCGCCACTACGCCCGGCTCAGCCCACTTATTTCTAGTCAGAGCTTTGTTTGGCTTTCTCTTGTGTGCATGCACACACATAGATACACAATCACATACAAAGTAAATTATATCAACACGTTTCTATTTATTCTGCATCATAAATATCGCTTGGAAAACATTTTTTCCTTTCAAATTCATGATGAGTTCAGAAATTCATCAGCTTTTTCATGGACTCTTGAGATATTCTTTTTACTCATCTCCATGCTGCTGATCATATTCTTCTTAATTCACTCTTCAATTCCTTGCTTACAGGAACTCACATTTCTAATTGCTAATGGACAAGTTCCCTTGGTAATTCTTATGCAGCCAATTGTAACAAGGTCAACCTAGACTTGTATTTGAAACAGATTGTGTATCCACTATTCAAAATGAGCTCTTGTCAGAAATAGGGATTCTCATACCTACTCCAGACAGCCTAAGTCATAATCTGTGCCTTGTTAACATCCCCAGTTGCTATCAAAGCACATTAAAGTTTGAGATGCACTGTACGGCAGTTCTGTTACAAGCTCTGCCAGTCTGGGGGCGTTATGGACCCTGGGCATACTTGGGCATTCTTATCTATTCTATAGAACCCCAAACTCCTCAATTTCCTTTATCCCTTATTTCATTTGCATTTCAAATTATACCCATGGTCCATTAAGATTGTTTCTCCAGGTGAACTATTGGTCTGCAAAGATTTTTTTTTTTTTGCTTTGTAAACTAGAAAATGCTGGAAGTTTTTAAAGTGATATTTGATTATTTGCTATTTTCTAGATTTCAAAAGGGCCAAGTTTGTGATACATATTAAATTTTAGACATCATTAGTCTATCTGAAACTTCCTTTTCTTTGCTAGTGTTTGCCTGAAATGTGGGCATGATATACAGTACCAGTCATCAAGATGTGAAAGGAATATGCTATGGAGGATTCTGGGAAAAAATATTCTTGCTCATGTAAAATAATATGCAAGAAGGAATAGACTCTTTTGATGGCTGAGTACTGTTTTGTTATGTGTGCTCCCAAGAATGGTTATTGCTTCTTAGCACTATGATGCAGAATCGTCATTTATGTGTTAAGGCTGGTTGAGTTGAAAGGTTGTGAATACATAGTTTCTTGATGAAGTCATTGAGCCAGAAAATAAACTAGTTCTTGGATAGTACGTGTTCTGGATTTACTGTTACATGAAATAGTAAATACTCATTGTATAAATCAATTTAAGTTGGACTTTCTGTAATCCACAGTTGAAAATATTTCAACTCATATAACATGGTTTTCTTTTATAGTCAATAATAAAATAATAAATTCTATTTAAAATTATTGATTCAAAAGAATATTACTGTGGAGTTTTCTATCTTTTCTTTTCACTCAGATCATACTTGTAGTTATCAGTGCACAAGGTCTGTGGGTTTTACTTGGGTGAATAGCTCATAATTAAAAAAGCATATCGGAAGCTAAAAGTGAAAATACTTCCCATAAACAGGATAAGATTAACCACCTAGGAAAAGCTTTGAATCATAAAAGGTCATAATGTAATTGATAATTATGATTGTAGTCCCTTATTTAATCTCATAAGAAACTTAAAATGTTTGTAAAAAAAAAGTAACAGTTAAAGTATAAACTTTTTAGGGCTTATTCAATCAATGTAATTGGTCAACACTACTATTAAAATATTTTCATACTTTGCCATGATAAATAAAATAGCAAGCAAAATTTTTAGACTACCTTTGCTCTGAATTTGCACACCTATAACTATGATTCTAATTTCAACTTTTAATGTATTTTCAATATGCATATCTATGTTTATAGCTGTACACTTCACAATTACCAAAATTTAGAACCATTGGAGATGTCCATCACAGATGAGTGGATTACAAAATTATGGGATACTTACAAAATGGAATTCTACTCAGCCATAAAGAAGATCAAAATTATGTCATTTGCAGGGAAATGGAGGGAACTGATGAATATTATGCTAAGTGAGGTTAGTCAGTCCCAAAAAGTGAAGGGTCATATGTTCTCCCTTATATGTGAAAGCAAGGGAGAAATTGGGACACAGGAAGGAGTCCAGACAAAGGAGGAGAATATCCATGCTGTGAAGGAGGGGACCTAACTAAGGGAAGAGGGAAACACCTCAGTGGTCATAATGTACATACATAAACTTATCAAAGTTAATCAATGCGTTGAGCACAGGAATGTGAGGAGGGACAGGGAGTGGGATGGGAACTGGGGGAAGGCTAAAAAAGCATTGTGACATGTATGTCTCTGTCACCCTGAATTTCATCAAGATGCATGATCTCAATGCTCCAATAAAAAATTAAAATGATAGAGCTGTGAAAAACAGATACATATTTTGAGACATATCAATACACACACGTGTGTACCCCATAGTCAGTTTTTTTTTTTTTTTCAATGCTGGGGATTGAGCCCAGGGCCCCAGGTATGCTAGACAAGTGCTTTAGTACTGAGTTACATTCTTGGCCTCCATATTCTCAATTTTAAAAGGAAAAATTTAAGAGCTTAAATCAATATTTGGTTAATGCATTAGACCACAAGTTGCCTCATGGTTACACAGTAACTTCTATGCTGTAAAGCTGAGACTCAAACTTTAATTTTGCGGTGACCCTAACTGCCACATACTTCATAGAGCAATTCTTCTGTCTTTCTAATAATTTTAACTACCTGAGTGTCATAAATGCGCTATGATTTCATCTCTAGTGGAACTTCTGAATATTTTTACAAGGGCTGTTTAATACTTGTAAACAGAAACAGGAAATAATTTCTTTTTATAAGTAGGGTCATAATTACTGCTTCAACTGCTTTTATGAATTCTTAGAACACTTACCAATACTTTAAACTTTCCTTCTCTTGCTACTTCAGATGTAAAGGGATCAATTATATGAATGAAATTTGTTACATATTTAATGACAATTTTTATGATTGATGGTGAGAAAAATGGAAGGCAATATGCCTTCCAATATATATTTCTCAATTAGTATGGGTGGTAGTAATGCTTCTAAAAACAATTCATTCATTATTCTCCAGAGAGTATTTATATGTGTGATACTGCTGTAAATATGAAAAATAAAAAACATATTGCAGAGTTTGCCTTTTACTCTCTGAAAATTAAGATAACAGATAATCCATTGAAAGACTTTCAATGATACTGGACGAAATCTGACCTTCTTCTTGGATTTTTGTGAACAATTCTGAAAATGCATATAGAGTATCAGGTGTCATTTTAGGGCTTTCTTGGTCAAGGATGGAAAGGTAAGATGGGTTGTTTATTAAAGTTTCTTCCACTATAAGGAATGTACTCTTTATGAGGGAAAATAGGCCTCTTAATTCTTTCCTTCTCAAACTTAATTGTAGTGCATTTTTAAAAAACTTTAAATCTTAATGCTCATTGTGACACTTTTTTGACAGACTTTCACTCTATTAGGGGGAGAAGGAGATACTTTTTTCTATATTTTTTTCATGAAGTGACTTGGTTAAGCAGAAAAAAAGTAGAAGGGAGTTTTGACACCTCATCGCCTATTCTATTCATCAAACTACATAATCCTCCTCTTTGCTCAGTTTGATTTCCTTTATTGAATTTTGCTTTCTGTGATGTTCTCATTTCCCTTATTAGATTAAATCAAATTGTTCTTACCCATCCAACATTATCCCTTTGGGAGAGCAAAATTCTGTTTCCCGAGAGAAAAACGTAAAGAAAATCTACTTAGAGAAGATTACTCAGCTACTGTTATTATCCATTTCCAATTTCCTTTTTACTTTACAGAGTAAGTTTGACTCATTCCCCAATGGCAAACTTTTCTACCTTCCACTGTGTAATAAGGATGAGGACAGGTCATCTATAATAGATAACTCCTAATGTAGACCAGAAACTCAGGATTGATATGACATGCTACATATGACAGGTCAGGAAAACTCTCAGGTTATTGCCTGTGCTAGCAGCTACTGCCTTTTAAAACCACAAAACTGTCCCACTGAACCAAGAATTATTTAGGAAATGCTATTACACCATTTAACTGACACGCAGGTGTTGCTGTTTTGGAGATTATGATGGGACGGCAGAGGAGCTGTCGCAACAGGGATGTGAAAGCAAGGCAACTTTATCTGTATTGCTCTGTGTTCTATTTCTTTTCTATGCAAATGGAAAAGAAAGTGTAGGGTATACAGACTCAGTGGAAATCGGATTTCTGTTCTTTACAAATTGCCGTTTAAACCACAACATAGAGATTTGCATGGAATTTCTTTTTTGGGTTTCCAGAATTGCTCAAAAGCTGTTTAACTTTTCATTGTAGTACTAAAAAGAACAAAAACATCTCTTCTGGTCCAAATTATAATAAGTACATGGAGAACCTAATGAATTGTAGATTCAAACATTCTCTTTTTCTGTGCGTGTGTGTTTTCTAACCTCGCCTCTTAAATTCTCTTGAGGTCACCCTGTCAGCATCAGTTCTGTGGCCTGGATTTAGTTGAATCAATCCTAATTGCAATTCTGCACAGGTCTGGTCCTCTGTAGAGATTGCAGATGAATGACAGAGCAGTGGCAGGGAAGATAAATATGCTGGCAAATAAGATCCCGGCTCTCCACAGAGGATGGAATAAATTACTTTACCAATAGAGTAGAGGTAATATGTTGGAGAAGGAAAGTGAAATCGAAGCCAGTATAATACAAGGTTTGTTAAAGTTTAAAAGAAAGCATTTTCAGCTTAAGTAAAATAGTAATGGTGATTCTTTCTATTTAGAACACATTCCATTGCTCTGTAGCATGAAAAATAATGGTGTACACTAATTTAGTTTATGCAGATGACAGCTTGAGCAATTTTAATTCATGTGGCATTCCCTGGTAGCTGAAAGCCTGGTGGTAACTGTGGTGTAGCATGTTGATTAGTAATTTGATAAATACACAAAATGGCACATTGAGCTTTAGGTCCTTCATGCAAAATGTATTTAAATGACCTTGAGTAATTAGAGTGCATAGCTGCAAGGCAGTACCTTATGAACAAGAGCCAGTTTGTCAGTCTAGAGATTTATGTAGGTTTATGACAGAAAGTCGGAAAAGGCTTGCACACAAATATTCTAAGTCAAGGAAGTAGACCTAAAATACATCATCGGAAGAAAAATCTTATTTTTCATTGTGAGAATTATTACCTTTATGCTATAACATTAGTCCAATAGTTTTATATCTCAAATGCATTTCACAGATTTTAAACTAGATCCAGGTTCACATATAAACATATATTTAATAGGATTAAGTAATCAGACCAAAATTTTTAAATCTTAAAATTATTATTTTATATTGCACTTGAAGGCAAATAATGTCTTCATATTATTTATTTACCTCAACATTTTATGGCTGCATGAAATGTAAAGATCCCAAATACTATGTTATTTCTATATAATATATATTCATGGTTCACCATTACAGATTATCTTAGGTGTCCTGTAATTACATCTTGAAATAAACATTCTAATTAAGTTTCATGGATAAAGTTTGAATTCTCATTGCATCATGGAAAAAATGCTTAGCAGATATCAGTAAAGTGCTCTAGTATTCATAGATATATTTTAAAATTTCTGCAATACCTGTTTCACTTGGCTATATACTGCCATGATAATTTGGGCTAATAAATTAAAAATAGCATATAATACATGAGTAACTCCATTTTATTCTTTGCCCATATAATCTAGGCATTTCTTTGAAGTATATTATTCTTTTTTTTTTTTTTTTTTTGCCGGACTGGGGATTGAACTCAGGGGCATTCTACCTCCAAGCTATACCCACAGCCCTATTTTTTATTCTTTATTTTGAAACCGAGTCTCACTAAGTTGCGGAGTGCCTCACTAGGTAGCTGAGGCTGGCCGCGAACCCGGATCCTCCGGTCTCAGCCTCCCGAATGCTGGGATTACAAGTGTGCGCCACCACGCCAGGCTGAAGTATATTATTCTTATAAACATTAAAAGAAGCTTCTAGAAGCAAAATAAGCAGTGACTACAAGAGGATATTTTTATATAAATATTCAAGATCTTTGAATTGAATTTAGGCCCA
This sequence comes from Graphiurus murinus, assembly GCA_004027655.1. Taxonomy (NCBI): domain Eukaryota; kingdom Metazoa; phylum Chordata; class Mammalia; order Rodentia; family Gliridae; genus Graphiurus; species Graphiurus murinus. The sequence continues at coordinate 15,923 of PVLC010016020.1, forward strand.
TGCAAGTTGTTTCTAACAGTATTGGGTGCACCTGTAATTCTGGTCTTCTTTAGGATGCATATCAGGTGCTCTGAAAGAAGTCAAGCACAACAGATATATTGTCTACACTTCATTGTATCATTCACATATACTAGAAATTTGCAGGCATGCTTCAATTTGGGGTGAAATTTGTGCCCTGTGAAGAGAAGGTGCAAATTAGATTTTTCAATAACTTAGTTCAAAGTCAATATCTTTTTTTTTCCAATTTCAAATGCCAGTTAATTTTTACTATCCATGCAGAGTATTTGTAAATGAATTTAGGTTATGTCAAATACAACTTTCTCTGACTCTCCCCAAATCACACTTCTCCTCACGTAGTTGCTTAACAACTTCAGAGAGCTGCCAGAGACTATTTCAATTTGATTTTCATTGTGAGAGGTATGATTTTGAAAGAATAGACTTCTAAAAAGAATTTTAAAAAGCCTTAAGCAAAAGTCTTCAAGGAGATGGATATTCTTCTCTCTTTCCAACCCACTCACTGTAATTGTATATTTTAAAGCTATAGAATACCTAAAATCTTAGCAAGTCCTAAATCTTTGGTAATGAAGCTTAAGAATATTGAATATAACAGATTGCTGTTATTCAATACTGTATATATGATATACTGATTCTAGAAAACAAATAAGATATATAAGTAATAATATTTGAGACTAGGTAGCCAGATATTTTACCATGTTTTTAATGTTAAAATGTAATACCTGACACACAATTATGAAAAGTAGTATTGTAGGGGTTAAACTACACATGAGAAATCATGCAAAATTGAGATAATTGTAAAAATGGAAAATTCAAGAAATTAAATAAATAATTGAGAAGATGAGTCACATAAAAAAGTAATTAGAGCTGGTGCACACCTGTAAACCCAGTACTTGGGAGGCTGAGACAGGGTGATCACATGTTTGAAGTCAGCCTCAGCAACTTTGTGAAACCCTCAGCAATTTACTGTGACTTTGTTTCAAAATTAAAAAGAAAATAAAATAGGAATAGTGGGGTGTAGTTCAGAGGTGGAAGCCCCTGGGGTTCACTCCTCTTTAACACACATACACACACACACACATACACACACACACACACACACACACAAACACAAACACACTTATATTGAGTAAGCCTGTGAAGGTGAAGGCCATTTAGTATCTACCATGAACAACATATCAGGATGATGTCCTACAGTTTACTCAGGAATAAAAAGTTCTCAGTAAAGGCCTTTAATCTAAACTAAATCTGTTCTGGCCAAATTAAGCAGAAAATCTGCAAAAAAAAAGGATGATTAAACAAAATTACTTACTTAGGTATTTTAGTATATCACTGGATACAATACCAGGCAATCTGTGAAGAACCAATTAAACCTGTCTTTATTGAACTGGGGTTCACTAGATACACCAACATCAACTGGGCTGCTAGTGATAAATGCTTATTCCCATCTTAATCCAGACTTCTGAGTCAGGACTTCTGGAGAAAGAGGCCAGGATTTCTATTTCTAAGAAACACCTTGAGTCTGCTGTGCTTTGAAATTCAATATCTACACAGTAAATACTTATTATCTGAGAGATTTCAGCTTAGAAGATAGAGTATGGAACAGATTATCTCTATTGATTCTGTACAGCACCATCATTCTTGAGAGATCAAGACACAATATTACTGAAAGCCACAAAGCTAAAGAGGGGTTGTTAATTTTTCTAAAGTAGTTGGAGTAGGTGTACTAATGTAAAATTATAGAATTTACTCCAACAAAGAGTATATATTTTGGACTGCATATGCAGCTTGGTGGTAGAGTGCTTGTCTAGCATGTGCAAGTCTCTGGGTTCAATCCACAGTGCTGTAAAAAAAGTACATATTTGAATTTCATATGATATGATGAACACAAAACTGTAAAAGTCCAACTTGTCCAATTCTGAGAAAAGTATAAATGGTTAGCTACCAAGGATACACACCAATTTGGTTCCTATTTTACAAGTTGCTATCATAGAAAAGTGGACCTTAAACAAGATGTGCTGAATATAGAAATGCGTGAATAAAAGATTGTGAAATACAACTTGCCCGTATTGAAATGATCAAGGCCTGTTTGTGTACCTTGTTCTATCCTTTCTTGTAAATATCATGTATCTGGTGGTATTAATAGCGTAAGGAGCAATTAGAAACATCGTTTAATAGAAATGGCGAATCTTTGCCAGGTTACTACCTTATTTGATCTTTGATATTTATGAACACATATAAAGCAGTGGAAAGGAAAGAGCCAGAATACTTTTAGAATGCTGCCTTTGTTCTCTGATCATTTCTCTATCTCCTTTGGGGACCTTATTAATTGGCATAGCTTCAACCACCCCCTCTCTGGTCACCTATATCACATGTTTCCTTCAGGAGAGATAGTACTACACCTCTGAAGTTAGTTAGGGTTTTCTACTTGCTTATCTTTCCATTATTTCAAATTTGTTACATTGAAAACCAGACTCATGACTTTATCCTTCAAATAGACACCCACTCTTGGCTTGCCTATGTTCAAACTGTAGACAGAATAACTGTAGACAGAATAACATATATATATATGTACATATATATAACTTTTATTTATATATACATATACATTTATTGGTATAGAAGAATAGCAGGCAAAGATAGTCTCCCATTCTGCCGGCTTTCTTTCTTTCTTTTTCTACTCTTGTTGGTTTCCTTTGATGAGCAGAAACTTTTTAGTTTAATGCTATCCCATTTATTAATACTTGTTTTACCTTCCTAAGCCTTGAGGGTGTCCTTAAGGAAGTTTCCACCTGTGCCTCTATGTTGGAGTGTTGGACCTACGCCCTCCTCTAGTAATAATTTCCAGGTCTTTGATCGATTTGAGTTGATTCTTGTGCAGGGCAAGAGGTAGGAATTTATTTCCATTTTTTTTTTTTTTTTTTTTTACAAATGGATGACCAGTTTTCCTAACACCACTTGTTGAAAAGGCTATCTTTTCTCCAACATACCTTTGTCAAATATCAATTGGTTGTATTTGTGTAGATTTGTTTCTGTATCTTCATTTCTGTTCCATTGGTCTATGTGTTTGCTGTTTTGCCATTACCATGCTGTTTTAACTGATATATCTCTGTAGGATAATTTGAAGTCAGGAATTGTGATGCTGCCTGCATGGTTCTTATTGCTGAGAATTGCTTTGGCTATTCTGGGTCTTTTATTTCTCCATATGAAATGTGTTTGATTTTTCTAGCTCTGAGAAGAATGACATTGTATTTTTAGAGAGTTTGTCTTGACTCTGTAGATTACTTTTGGTAGAATGGCCATTTTGATAATATTTATTCTGTTATCTAAGATCTTTCCATTTTCTAAGATCTTTAATTTCTTTAGAAGTAGAGTTTCTTTGAGCATATAAGATTTATGAATTTATGAACCAGAAGAGATTCAAAGAGCTCCTGTCTGTAAAGTGGGGAGTGATCACTTATAGATAAAGCAAGGGAGTTAAGTACACAAATGGATTAGTTACCACTGGGCATTTGCTCTATGTGGACATATTCTTATCAGTTGGCTGCCTGTGATTGGCTGAGAGCTAACTCTCTTTTGAGGAATATAGTTTTAGTTTTTGACATGTTTACATGCTAATTTTGGTGGCAGTTCATTTTGTAGGAACTCAAAATACAGGATCAGCCTCTGGTAAAATTTAATATATACTTGTCTTAATGATTCTATTTTTCAATGCACACAAATGCTGAATCTTGAATTGGGTTGTTTTTTCCTTCATTATTTTCTTACGATTTTTTTTCTCAGTCTTCTGCTCTTTTAATACAATCTTTTTATTAAGCTCCACCATCCAACACTATTGTATAAGGGATTAAGTGTCTAACATTTAAATTTAGGGTACACAGTCAGACCATAGAATTAGGTAAATATATTGCCCAACTAAAGATTATCAATTAGTGATTAATGTAATTAGGATCAAACAAGGAAACAAATTTTACATCATTAATTAAAATTCTAGAAATATTGAAAATTGTAGCTTAATTTCAAATGTATATTATTTTAAATAAGCTAAATTGTGTTGGTACGGAATAATGAAAATCAGAGTAAGCTTTATTATCTAACTCTGTAATTAAATTATAAATGGAGGTAGAAACATTTTTTATTAATTATCAGATAAGGTTAATTAAACAAAAGTTAATGAAGTTTTCCTGCCAATGTCATTAAAGAAGCTTAAATGATGGAGAATAATAAATCATAGCAATGCAGAGAAGTCTGAACCAATGAACTATATAGTACCTAACTTTGCTGATTGGAGTGGCAGCTCTTGACTGCACTCTTTCCCTTAATGGTACTTGGTAGAAGTTTCTCATGTCACTTCTTCAAGTCCTTCAGTAACTCAAGATTTAAATAAATTAAAATTGATCTTTTCAGGCAGAGTCTACTTGTTGCTTTGGTAAGATTCACTCTACCATCTTTGTTAGTAATAATGATTCCAACTTTATTCTGGAGACTAATGTGCCTAGTGCCTAATAGTCTGTCTACTCTTATTTCAAGACAGACAGCAAAATAGGAGTAGGAATTATTGAGAGAATGCTAAGGAAAGTATATTAAAGGAGATGCCACACAATTTACATAAGTACTATTTTTGCATCCTCTCTTCCCACTAATGCTCAAAATTCAAACAAGATTTCTGGAAATCAACAGCAATCTAGGACTACTATGCTATGATTGAGTACCAACTTCCCAGGCTAAGAGTGCACAGCACAAAGACGGTGGGAAGCTATATTCCTGGTGACCCACATTGCCACGATAGAATTGCCTACTTCTTTTAGAACAAAGAAAATTGAACGTTTATCTTGTTAAAGCCTTTGCTATTTATGATCTAAATTCCTAGAATTTATTTCACATGTTTAATAGACCTGAGGTGTGGAATAGAAAGATAAGCTAGCGGGTCCTCTTTTATTTCTTTTTAAAGATAATCATGTCCTTACTGAAATAGCACTCTGTGCTCATCAGCTCTGTCTCCTATTCTCTACCAGTTTGTCTTCTCAATTATTTTCTTCACATCTCTAGTTAGAATATATATTCCATGGTATTGTGAGAATTAAATGAGGTAATTATGTGTGAAAGTACTTTTAAAAAATTGTTTATCTAAAAAGAATGTCATTAAAAGAATTAGTCATCTGAAATCCCAGTACTTAGGAGGGTGAAGCAGGAGGATCACAAGTTTGAAGCCAGCCAGCCTCAGAAAGTTAGTGAAATACTCTCTCAAAATAAAATTTAAAAAGAGCTGAGGATGTGGTGGAACCCCTCTCCCAGGTACAATCTCCAATAACACACACAGACACAAACACAAACACAGATACACAGACACACACACACACACAATTGGGGTTGGGGGGTAGGCCAAGATAAATGAAAGGAAGGTAAAATCATCTTGTTCCATTATTTCTTCATTTTAAAACAATGTCTACCTGCATGTTTAAAATTTGTCATTCAAAATTACCATTTGACATATAAGGTTCAAGGAAAAGGCAGTAGAGATACAGGGAAAGAGGAAAGAATATGCTCAAATGCATTCCATAGGATAGTGTTGTTAGGGAACTTTCTGTCACTATAAAATAAGACAGTCACCTTATAAAGAAGAAACATTGATTGTGGATCACAGTTTTGAAGATTTCAATTCATGATTGTTTGGCCCTTTTACTTTGGGGCCTGGGGAGATGCAGCACATTGTGTTGGGAACACACACTTTGCTCACTTCTTGGTGAATCAGGGAGCAAAGGAGAAGAGAGAGGAAGGGGCCGAGACCCATAATCCTCTTCAAGGGCATGCCCCCAGTGAACTGAAGATGTTCTACTAGGCCCTACCTCTTAGAGCCACCGCCCAGCACCACCAAGCTGAGGACCAGATCTTTACCACATGGAATGTTGGGGGCACTTAAGATTTACACTATAGCAGATAATGACTATGACAGAAACATTTCCACATACACTTATTTCACCTTTATAAAATCCCTGAAAGTTAGCTATTATTATTTACACTTGAGAATATTAGGATATTAAGTATCAAATATGTCAGTTAAGTTGCTTAAAGTTGTATAGCCAGGATTTAAACTGAAGACTTTCTCTAAGGTCAGATAATCAAGATATGAAACTAAAGCCCTTCTCTATAATACATCATTTGTAATATTGAATAAATTTGGTAATAATTAGAAATGTTCATGTTTTAGTAGTTATATGTTCTAGATAACTATGCCTTACTTGGTATTCTAAATTCTTTAAAATAATAATTCTGTAAAATAAAATTATTTATCCAGTTCCTATTAAAATCGATATAATGTATAAAGTAGCAGCTAATATTTGTAGTTCACAGAATATTTATGGCTAGCTATTTTTTAAATATATTTTAATTTGAACATTGTAATGAGGTTCAATGTGATACAAACCCACACACACACAGATGACCAGCTATCTCTTAATGAGAGTTTAACTTTAGTCAGGAAAGAAAAAATGATAAATCTAGGTTCAACTGTTGCACAATACAAAAGTGTGATTATTATAGAATTCTCTAAACAATGACTTCTACTTATTTTCTGATATCTTTCTAGTATAGAATGGCACTCAGGGATAGCTTCTTGAATAAATTAAATTTTAGTTAATAAGTCATCATAATGTCATCCTGAAGATCTAAGAACAAGATACTTCTACACAGAAAGGTATGCTTCATACCAGGAATATTTCATAAAAGGAAACTAAGGGAAACCTATAGTTCATGAAATGAGTAGAAAGAAATGCCTGAAACATATTGAGTAACAATGCATAAGGTATTTTATAATTTACAAATGTTTTCATATATATAATTGTTTAACTCCCATAACCCCAGGAAATACATATTCAAATCACAGAGATGAAAAAATAAGAATCAGAAATTTTAAGGCTGAGCATGGTGGCACATGCCTATAATATCAGTACTTGGGAGGCTGAGACAGGAGGATTGCAGGTTTGGGGCCAGTCTCAGCTATTTAGTGAGACCCTCTGCAACTTAGTGAGATGCTGTTTCTAAATAAAGAATAAAAAATAGGGCTGCTGATGTAGCTTGGAGGTAGAATGCCCCTGGGTTCAACTTCCAGTACAAAAAAACCCCAACAAAACAATAACAACAACAACAACAAAGAAAAAAAGAAAATTTAGAACTTTTGAAGGTCACAGAGATAGTAAATAACTGATACAGGACTTGAATCCAAGTCTTTCAAACAGAATGGTCCTTGAACAATAAGTAAAATCGTGGATCCTAGAGATTTAGTGATACTTTGGAAAACTTGTCTAGTTCTAAGGTATTACTTATAATGATTCATCTTAGAAACTCATTATTTATTTATAGGCATTCATTGGTGTGTGTGTGTGTGTGTGTGTGTGTGTGTGTGTGTGTGTGTGTGTGTGTGTTGCTGAGCTACAATCCCAGCCCTATTTTATTTTTATTTGGAGACAGGGTCTCTCTAAGTTGATGTGGGCCTTACTCAGTTGCTGAGGCTGGCTTCGAACCTATGATTCTCCTGTCTCAGCCTCCCAAGTACTGAGATTATAGGTGTGAGCCACTATCCACTGCTTTTATTGATTCTTTTATTGAACAAATTATTGAGCACCTATCATGCAGAGCACTGATATAGGCATTGAGTCTGCAGCCATGAATTAAGGAGACAAACATTTCTACCTTCCTGGAACATGCATTCCAGTGAATAAGAGATAGAGAAAGATAAGGAAATGAGCATTACATTTGCATAACACCCAGGTTGAGAGCTTTGGCTCTACAGTCCCCAAAGGATCTACCATTGCAAGGTATATAATTTATTGTCCTTCTGTTTTCAAATCTATGAAATGGGATTAATCATAATTATCTCTTTATTTTACATCAAATTCAGAAGATTGAAATAATAGAGGGAAAAGCCTAGAAGAATAGTTTGTTCACTATAAGCCTTTTATAAGTCTTTGCTATTACTTATGAGAATATTGAAGATTTTTTGTTTTCATTCTTTTATGTTTCATTCATTCATCTCATGAGAAAAGGTCTACAAAATTGTTTAGAACATAGTTTCTGTCTTCTACCAAATCAATGACCAAATCAAATGGCAGACTAGAGTTAGTTAAACAGAAAGAAACTTAATAATAAAAGATTGAATCCATAAGACCCTATAACCTTGACATTAGAAACTAGTAATTGCCTAAGAAGCTTCTACTAGTTACCTAGGCAGCCATAATCAAGAATTAGAAGCTAGGTGGCTTCAAACAAACAAACAAACAAACAAACAAACAAACAGAAAATGTATTGTCTCTCAATTTTTGGAGACTGCACATCCAAAAGCAAGGTGTTGGCAGGACCTTGCCTAGGTGTTAGGTTTCTTACCTAACCTGTAAGAGAATCCTTTCTCGCTTCTTCTTAGCTTCTTGTTGTTTGCTGAAAATCTTACCTCAGCCTTTGTTGTAACATGATGTTTTTCCATAGTGTGTCTCTTTTCACTTGGTTGTTTTCTTGTAAGGACACCAGCAATGAGCCCACTTTATTTCATCATGAACTCATCTGAATTACATTTGCAGTGGCCCTATTTAAAAGTAATGTCACATTTTTGAGATATTAAGTGTTGAGATTTCAATGTATCTATTTATTTATTTATCTATTTATTCATTTATTCTTTTTGTGGAAGGGGGGAACAGTCCAACCTACAAAAGAACTCAAAAAATATTTCTGGGAATGGTAATACTTAAGCTGGTAAAAATATGAAATGATGCTGAACTTTTCATATTAAAGGAATTAATATGATTTTGAATGTATATTGCTAGTATTTTGTTTAGAAATTTTGCATCTATGTTCATCAAGAATATTGATTTGTAATATTATTTATTTATTTACTTATTTTTTAAATTCAGCTTTGGTACTAAAGTGATATTTCATAGAAGGAGTCTGGAAGAATTCCATCTCTTAAAAAATGAATTAGTATTATTTATCTTATTTCAAAAGATGCCACAGCTTCTTAATAGCAAGGCTCAGTCCACTGGAGTCCTGCAAGGGAGACGATTCCAAAAGAAGGAATATGTGGCATATCCCGCTTTGCATTATTATATTCTGGAAATTTTGGGTGCTTTGGGTTTTGCTTTTACATTAATTATAAAGGAAAATTTCTTAGAAACATGTGGCCTGACGAATAGTGATCTCTTAGCTGAAAAAGCAGTGCCTGGATTAGCATATTATTTTGCCATTCAGATACAAAGGGCATCTTGGTTTCTTCTATGCTTTGACAATCATAAATAAAGCTGCCATAAACAATTGTGTACAAGTTTTTGCATGGACACAAAATTTTGCCTCCTTTGGGTAAATGTCAATGAGTGAGAGTGCTAGATCATATACTGAGAATATATTTAATTTTATTAGAAGCTGTCAAACTGTCTTCCAAAGTGTCTGTGCTATTTTTCATTCCCATTAGTAAAGAATGAGAATATCTGATGCTCCACATTCTCTTTAGCACTTGGTCGTAGGGTCAATATTTTGGATTTTTACCATTGTAAGGTGCATATAGTAGTATCTCATTTTATTTTGCTATTTCATTGATCACATATGATGTTAAGCATCTTTTCATAAGCTTACTTGGCATGTGTTTATCTTCTTTGGCAAGATATCTGCTCAAGTATTGTCCATATTTAAAGTGTTTTTTTCTTTGAGATTTAAGATTTTTTTGTATCTTGAATAATAATCCTTCTTCAGAAGTTTCTTTTGTAAATATTTTAGTGTGTGTTTTGCTTCCTCAATTCCTTCATGAATGTGTGCTTCACAATGCTTCTTAAAATTATGTAGCAAGTGTAACTTTATTTTTGAAAGGAACAGTCACTAAATTATGTTATATAAATTATGTGTTCTATTAATTTAAATATCCAAGCATCAGTTTTAAGAAAATGAGTATAACTTGTCAATTGTATTTAAATTTAGCATTTTATATTCTATAAAATTATCAAGTGTTCAGAATTCATGCAACTGGAAATGCTAAGTACCCAAATAACAGTTGACATTAAAGTGATAATAAAAAGAAAAGAACTTCTAAATTTAAGATATGTTCAATTGTTACTATTATGAAGATAAAGTGTCAATGGAAATGAGAGACAAAAAGGGCTCCAGCAATCATTGGAAGTTATTTGATAACTTTGAAATGTACTTTTCCCCAGACAATTATTTCCACACTCACCAAAATTTTATCAGCATTTCCAATGAATTACATGAGATAAGCAGCAGTCTTAATCCTTATCTTGCTCACCTTCTAAAGGCACCAAAGTACAGGGAGTCAACAAAAAGAAAGGCACTAGATGAGAAAGGAAGAAGGTATGTTACATCGTCATAGCTAATTGAAGCTTGATTACATGTATGAAACTGTAGAACTGAATATTAACCCAATTTATATATCTAAAACAACATTGTGAAATAAAAAGGAAATATTGGAATCAAAGGTTACACTTAGAATAATAATTAGAAATACAATGTAATCTCCATGCAAGCTGTGGAGTAATAAAATAACAGCTATTCCCATTAGTATTGTCGACATCTCATAAAATGCATATCTTGATATGCCCTGGAAAAGGTGAAAATCCCCTGATAATATCTTACCAGTGAATAAGTGTAGCCAACCCCTAAGGAATTAAGATAACATGAGAAAAGGTTATAAGAATAGATCTCCTGAGCCTAACTGAGAAACTGAATTCATTTACTGAGCTGGAATAAGCTTATAGGAATAAGCAAAGTAATCTGAAAAGCAGAATAAAAAGGAGTCTGGAGACATAACAGTCAAGATGACACAGAGATTCTCTGATCTATGAAACACATTTTCTACACATTTTGTCATTGATGAATACAAGGAATTCTATTTGAAGAAATGTGCTGGCTTGTTTATATTGGTGATGACAAAGTCATTTTTCTATAGTGAGGCTTATTACAAACGATGGGCAAACAGAAAATATGCTTACTAAAATTATAGTAACACTAAATTTGCACAAATACATTCTGTTTCACTTTGTAGAAATGTAATCATTACCAAGTGATATTAATACATGTCATTCAGGCATATATCATATACATTAAGAAGGTATAACGATTATACCTTATGGGTACATATATACATATGTGCCTATACACAGAATTACTTCTGTACTAGTAGGAAACTACATTTTCCATACAGTAGATAATACTGTGGAAAAAATTACTCTATTTTCAGAAGTGACCTAATTATATTTATGATGGTAATATTCTGAATTTCTCCTACCTGCAGTGTTCAGAGAAACATCTTCTGTCCAACAGTATCAAAGTAGGAACCTTGTTTGGAATCCCTTTAATTGTGGAAAGTTATATAAACCAGAGATTTTCTTTGAAACTTAGCTTGAATATTAGATTTTTGAAAGGGTGGATTTCAGCAGGGCATGGTGGCGGATGCTTGTAATCCCAGTACTTGGGAGGCTGAGACAGGAGGATCTGGGTTGACGGCCAGGCTCAGCTATGTAGTGGGGCCCTCCACAACTTAGTGAGACCCTGTTTCAAAATAAAGAAAAAAAAATAGGACTGGGAGTGTAGCTCAGAGGTAGAATGCCCCTGGGTTCAATCCCTAGCACCACAAAAAACAAACAACAAAACAAAACAAAACAAACAAACACAAAAACTGTATTTCTTTATAACCTAAGTATAAAATTAGAAGTACCTTATTTGTTACTATTCACATATTATTAAGAAGAAAGGTGAACAATCAGAATGGCAATCAACAAAAACACAAACAACAACAAATGCTTATGAGGGTATGGAGAAGTGGGAACCCTAATACACTGTTGGTGGGATTGCAGATTAGTGCAACCACTTTGGAAAACAGTATGGAGGATCCTCAGACGAATGAGAATGAACCTACCATATGATCCAGCAATACCACTTCTGGGTATCTACCCAAAAGAATGGAAACCAAACTACCAGACCAATGCGTGTGTATCTATGTTTATAGCTGCATAATTCACAATTGTCAAACTATGGAACCAGCCAAGATGCCCATCAACAGATGAATGGATTACAAAACTATGGGATATGTACACAATGGAATTTTACTCAGCCATAAAGAAGAACAAAATCATGTCATTTGCAGGGAAATGGATGGAACTAGAAAACATTATGTTAAGTGAGATTAGTTAGTCACGAAAAGTAAAAAATAGTATGCTCTCCTTAGTATGTGGAAGCTAGGGAGAAAGGGGGTCAGAAGAGAGACTCTAGATGAAGAAAGAGAAACCTTAGATTAGCAAAGAAGGTGACTTAACTGAAGGTGATGGGAGGGGGAACACCCTAAAGCATATGATGTACTTTCACAAACATATCAGTCACTAAACTGAACATGAGAAGGAGGGAGGAGGAGGGGGAAGGGAATGGGGCAAGAATTGGGGAAGGGTTGGATGAGAGATGCATGCATGTGTGCCTCTATCAGCTTGTACCTAACAAAGATGTATGATTACAATTCACCAATTAAAAAAAAGAAGGGTGAAAACTGATGTTTTATAAAAATGAACCAATAAACCACCAATTTGTATTTTCAAAATAGAGAAATCTTCTTGCAAAGTGAGTTCTCACACCTTCATTTTTCTTATATATAAATGTTTATATAATTTTTAAAAATTTAATATGCTAGACATTCTGCTAGATAATCTATTTCATTATTTTCTTCCAAACTCTACTGAGCTTTCTAATTATAATATGTCTGACAAACTCAAAGCAGTGTTACAGTGCCCACAGGACTTTAGCACAATGTATTGAATATAGAAGGCACTTGATGACAGCTTTTGAACTCCACTGGTAGGAAAATGTTTAGGAAAATTATCTATAACTACAGTTATTTATATTAATTATAATGATGATATTCAATACTTGACCCTACCTAAAGTATTTATGGTTTGCTTCTTCTAATAACTGTGGACTTGTTTTGCTTTTCAATATAACTCCACTAAGTTCCAAAACTACTAGCCTTAAGCCATTTACCAAAAGCTTCAGTATGTGGGATTAGTTTGGAATCTTATGGTCATCTACTTGGTCCTCTGTTCTCTGTCTTGACTTATAGCTCAGGAGTCCACTATTGCGTATTTGTTTTCATTCAAACTGGATGTAAGGAACAGATTCCTTTGAACCTCAGCCTAGCAACTGGAGCATTGTCACTTACTTACCAATATTTTATGCCTACCTTACTACATTTTTGAATCTCTAAATAGGATTATTTTTAAATATTCCATGATTTTTTATCAGACAACCTTCAATTTCTTTTGGGGATTCTCAGTCCAAAAAACAATGTGTTGGGACATGTCTTGAACTGTGTTATGCCTGACTGGCCTTTAGTTTCCAACTAAATTTTTTGCCTCAGAGTTTGACCACACCAAGTGCCTAATTTCAGATGTTCTTTCTAAAATTAGCTCATCTCTCTTTTTCAACAGTAAACAGAGAATTATGATTGGTTTATGGATAGGTTTATCCTGAGGCAATTCCTTCAGTCTCAACATAATTTGGACCCAAATTAAGGTTACCAGTCATCTATGCCTCAGCAGATTTCTGTCACAATTCTTTAGTCTCCCACCTAAACTTCAAGATGTCCAGATAATTCCTGAGTATGAATCTTGAAGAAGGCAACTCTTTGTTGTTCAGTATTGCAAATTAGGCTGCAAATCATCCACCTTTGAAACAGCTACCATCTTGCAGTAACTTTGCTATTTCTTCATCTCTGTTCCTCTCATGGTCATCCAGTGGGTTCCATGTGGGCTTGTTATCTGCCCTGAGATTCCAGCTCTTCTACTTTGAAATGCAGGAACTACTTAGGCTGTGGTAACCCTACCTCAATCTAGTAAAACTTTGCCTCCTACTTTGTCTTACTGTTTAGACTACAATTTCTATAAAGATTATTTCTTGAGCCGTACAATATCTGAGCTTGGTTCTTGCAAGCGCCCACTTCACAGCTGTGAAACTAGCAGAGTAAATACTGATCTTCCATACTCAAAGTGTTTCTTTGCTTCAGGGTCTGAGTATAGCAGGAAGAGGAAAGGGGATTCTATATTTTCTATTTTTCTCCTTCCCACTTTCCTAATTTTCTAATTATGCACCATCTTAATATTGCCACTCAGCCATTAGAATTTAGAGCCTGGAAAAACATTTTCCTGGATCCTGGAAGAGTTTGATCATCAGTGATAAAAACTAGAGGTGAATTGTCCATGAAGGGCTTCATTGTATCTAAGAAGTATAGCAACATCATCATTGGAAAAAAAAAAAAAAAAAAGGAATGGCACAGACAACAGTTCTAGGAAGCTTCTAATTATTTGCCAGATGATGGGAAGAAATTAGTTTCTGTGAGCTCACATGGTCTCAAGTCCAAAATAAAATAGAGTAAAGACTACTGAGTCAAGACCTATGATAGGATTTTATAACATTAAAACATAACACTAAAGCATAAAGACTGACCTTAGTTGATATCAGAAAGGTAGCTACTTGATTCTCTTATATCATCTACAATTTAGCTGCCATTTATGAACAAAAGTTCCATTGTGAAAGCTTTGAATTCCTAGTAAGGGGTTTAAAAAACCCTGGCAGATCCAAAGACCAAGGAAGGATATTTTGAGAAGGTAGGTCCATGCCCCAGGGGTAGATTTTCTGACAATGGTAATGTTTGGAAGTTCAGAAAAAAAAGATCCCTTTCCCAACAGACTCAGTTCCAGTCTGTTTGGCTGTGGTCCTGCAATTAGTACACCCACCAAAGGACCCAGGGAGAGCCATGACTGTCTGTGTTCAGCCCTGCTCTTAGTCCTACCTGCCCAGTGAATTCCAGTGGCAATTGACTCAACAAGTCAGTGCAAGCCAAACTCTGCTGTGGTCCTGCTAATAGGTCTCTGTCCGAGACTCTACTGCATATGACCCTGAAGCAGCCATATGACCTGGCTTCAGTCCTTCTCAACCACAGTCTAAGAGGCAATTTTGTTCACTTGGATATTTGGCAAGAATCTAGAGGATATTATGCTAAGTGAGATAAGGCAGACAGAAAGATAAATACTACAAGATCTTATAAATGGAATGTATGTAAAAATAAAACTGGTAGAGGCATAGAATAAAAAGATTGTTGTCAGTGGCTGGGGAAGTGGTAAGGAAAGTGGGAAAGTGTTGGTCAAAGAATATAAACTTTCAGTTATAAAATGAATAAATTCTGGAGAACTATAGTGTGGTGACTAGTTAATAACAACATATTGTATGCTGGAAATTTTCTAAGAGACAAGGACTAAATGATCTCACCATACACACACACACACACACACACACACGCACACACACAATGTGTTTGTGTTGTGAGGTGATGCATATGTTAATTACTTTGAGTGCTTTAAACATTTCACAATATATACATATATCAAAATATCATGTTGTACACCTTGCACATAGACAATTTTATGTTTTCATTTCTCACTAGAGCAGGAAAATACTGAACTTATTTTACTTTTTCCTAAAGTGGGAGCTATTTTTCATTTACATAAATATTGAAAATAATAGTGATGAAGAACAGAAGACCAACCCTTCTCTCAGTGGTCCAGAGGGCTAGAGAATTGATTGGGCCCTACGCAGAAGGTACCTAATACATTTACAACCTCACTTAGCCTAGAAGAGGCATGCCATCTAGTTACCAATTATTAGTATCAGATTCTCAATGTGTTTACTTTTAACAATAATGAGTTTTGATGGCTGAACACATTTGTTCATTGTATCTGTGTTAAGTATGGTATTATATTAACGTGAGCAACTAAATAAACTGTAAGTTGCATTCAGTGTTAGCTTTAGAAATCCTTAGGAAAAAATATGTCCAAAATAATATTAAATGTCTCCACCTCAACCTTCAACCATAAAAGATTATATTAGATAACCTAGGAAGCCATTCATGTAGCTTAGCAGTTGTTATAAGCTCCCAACTGGTGAAACAGCAGTCACAAATAGACAGATGTTTTGAGTTTCTCATCAGGGACTAATGGTAACACACACCTCACAGCTGCTTGGTGTGGAGTAAGTGCATCCTTGGCTGGCTCCTCTCACTTCCATCTGCTGGGCTGGCCTGGTGCCTGCTCAAATTGGTCATATCTTTGCCATGTGGCATAGGTTTCAACTTTGAGAGCCTTCTGTGGATTGTTTTCTCATCTTCCATGAGTGTCTGAATTTGAGTAAAAGTGAATATCATCCTAATATTGGGCCATCTTTCATCCAGTGTATCATGGAATATTTTCATCTTAGATCCTATCCTCAGTTCCAATGGCTGCATTTTTGTTTACGTACTCTTTTTCTTCCCACTCAAAAAGCATGATCTATAATATTCTTGAATTTAGCATCCCTAGACTTATTGCCAATAAGTATTGTAAGAGTAAATAACCTATCGATTTGAAAGTTACTACTTTCAATTAGGAAGCCACTCACAGACACTGTGTATAAAATTGGCTAGTTTACCAACAAGCAACATAGACAATAACAAGTTTGTTTAAAATGTCAGTATTTTAACAATACCAATTTTTTTTTTTTCGGTACTGGGGATTGAACTCAGGGGCATTCTACCTTCAAGTTATACCCCCAGCCCTATTTCTTATTCTTTATTTTGAAACTGGGTCTCACTAAGTTGCAGAGTGCCTCACTAAGTAGCTGAGGCTGGCCGTGAACCCAGATCCTCTGGTCTCAGCCTCCCAAATGCTGGGATTACAAGCATGCGCCACCATGCCCGGCTAACAATACCAAATATTCTTGAACCCATTAAACTAACAGGAAACAAGATCTTTGAGTAGCCAAGAAACACACCATTGCAAAGCTCATGAATTTGGTTACCACTTCATGAGTTTTGAAATATCATAAAATTATCATGATGAGTCCAGTTATTTAAGATGGGGTTTGAAGAAGGCTGCTATCTGGCTTTCACTGCAAAGTAGATTGACCAATTAGAAATCTAGATTAGAGAAAAGGATAGAAGAAAGACTATTGATTCTTTTGCTTTACCAGAGACTGTGGCAAAGATGTCAAGAGAGGCTAGAGGTTGATGCCAACCAAATGACCTATTCTGTATCATTCTAGATTTATTTATTATCATGCCATGGCTAATGATACTGTCTTTTGCTCCTAATCATCTAAAGGGATTATTTGATGACCTTTCTTCTCAGGCTTTGATGGAGATAACTAAGAACCTGAAAATATTTACAAAGCATGAATGGAAAGGAAAAGAACATTTGAGACTCAAAATTCTTACAACAGAAGTTACAAGGCTTTATTCTTATGATCGAATTTCAAAATGTTGCTGTGATATGTTAAAGCTGAACTCTGGTTATAACATAGCCTTAGTTAATAAGACTTCTCAAGGGATAAAATGTGCTTTTCAATTTCATTTTCCAGTAAGTTGAAAACACTTCATGTTTTAAATATTCCAAAATTTTTAATTCTAACTTTTGCCTTAATAAAAGTAAGAAAGTGAAGACAATATATGCATTATTTAATTGTGAGGCGACTGTAGGCCAGTCAGGCTCTCAATTTAAACATCAATCATAATTATACTGTAGATGGAGACATATTTGATATGTTCTAATCCTAACTAAACCTTACATGGTTTAGATTTTTGCCTGATTTTAAATTGATCTTCTACCCATTTTTTTTTTTTTTTTTTTTGCGGTCCTGGGGATGGAACTCAGGGGCATTCTACCTCCGAGCTATACCCCCAGCCCTATTTTTTATTCTTTATTTTGAAACTGGGTCTCACTAAGTTGCGGAGTGCCTCACTAGATAGCTGAGGCTGGCCACGAACCCAGATCCTCCGGTCTCAGCCTCCCAAATGCTGGGATTACAAGCGTGTGCCACCACGCCCGGCTTCTTCTACCCATTTCTCTCTCTCTTTTTTTTTGAAAATATAGTAAAGATAAGTTGATATTGTATTTATTTGAATTCTGATTAGCTGAAGTTTTCCCAAAATTTTCTTGAAAATATTTTTGAGAATCTTAAATTTAAAGACAGATCTTTCTTTTTAATATTTCAAACTAGTTTTTAAATGCCATAGTAATTTCAATCTACTTGAATGATCTTTATTAATGCTAATTAATAAAGGTATTTTTAGTGTTAGTGCCAAAATAGAAAATTATAACATTGATGGACTTTGGGGGACCATATAAGATTTAGGTTAGTAAAAATTAATAATAATTGAGATCAAACTGTTAAGGAAACTGTTTCATTTTAAATGATGTAACAAAAGTACTTTCTAGAATTTCATCAAAATGATCATTAGGCATTTAAATAATAATGGTGTGTTATATATTTAATAAGATATTTGACAATTCCTGTGACATTTGCTGAGAAAAATGTGAGCTAATAAAACAGAATATGCCTGTAAGTAACTTAGACGCTTCCCTGTATAGGAAACTAATTAAATATTGCAACAAAAGTATATTACCTTCTATGAATAGAATGAATATTTTAGTTTTGAATGGGGAATTAGATTCTTTAAAATCAGAAGAATTTCGAAGAGAAAAAGTAGCAGTGTGGCTCTTATTTAAAGGTAAAATATACATAAATTCACAGTACAAATTGCATAGAGAGAAAAAAATTGAACTTGAATTATCTTATATCCCAGCTTCCTTTCTATCAGTAGAAGCACATCTCTCTCAGAATAATGAATTTTTGTACTAAGCAATACATTCCTATACCCTGCTGCATCAATAATTCCCGTTCCCAATATCAGTAATTTTTTCAACAAATTATAAATTATTCCATTATTGTGTAGTTTCTAGTAGAGATTTAAAACTTGATTTCATTGTTCTTTCTGAAAAGACTTTAGCATTTTAAACCACACATGATTATATGACCCTTCAACATTTTCTTTATTCAGCTAAAATTCTAGTTCTATTCACTGTTTTTTATTTCCCCATAAATGTTATTTTCATACTCTCAGTGGCTTTTCTATTCTGTAATTTCCTTCTCTATATCTCTCTGGTTACAAAATTCAGAAGTGGGTGCAGGTTTCCATTGGTGATAAAAGGTCATTTTATTATTTACTCTGAATCCTAGATTTTATTTTTTGTGCATGTAGGCAGTAAGCTTAAAATTGAAGTTGCTACTTATTCCTCAGAAAAATGGCTGAGAATGGCAAACGAGAGGACCATAGTGTGAATTTCAGTTGTTATTAGGGACAAACAACGTGAAAAATGAATGGCTGGTACTTCCTTGGGTTTGCATTTATTTTGAAACTATTGCTATTCAAGATATTTTTTTAATAAAATGATATAAAAATCACAAAACTCAGGAGATATATTTAAGCTTTTTCAAAGAATATCAAGTACTTTTCTTCAAGCAGGGGAGAGGATGTCGGATGAATTTAGTTCATTAATTTCATGAGTAGTTAATGATTAGAAAGGATTAACTTTAAGACATGCCAGCAGTGACTCATTTGTGATGAAATAACAATTTCTTTTGTTTGAATTCTTGATTTAGTGTAGTTTCATTTGAGATTGAGAGATGAATAAACATCATAGTGACATTCATAAATACTTAGAAGCAGGAGGCAGTGGAGGTCTGTATATACAACACTGATGTCTAGCTTATGTATTTATTTTACATTTTTACTCAAGTTAACGGTGTTAAAGCAGAAGTGTGCATTTTGACTCTTTTTCTTTTTCTCTAGTATTGCTCACCACAATTGACATCTGCCAGGACTACAAAAGCCTATTGCACTAAACAAAACCACAGCCATGTATTCTAAAGCAGCTGTATAGTTTCAGTTCTATTGTTTTCTACCATGCTGAGTAACTGAATGGATATAATCAGTTTAAATGACAAGAGCCACAAACAACATCTATATTCTTATGACTATCTTCAATAATGGAAAATAGAAGGTACTCAATGAATACTGGGTAAATAAATAAACTGTATAATATTTATAAAATACTTTCAAAAATAGGGCATGGTGGTGCATGTTTGTAATCCCAGTACTTGGGAGGCTGAGACAGGAGGATTGTGGGTTCTTGGCCAGTCACAGCTACTTAGTGAGGCCCTCTGCAACTTAGTGAAACCCTGTTTCAAAATAAAGAATAAAAAATAGGTCTGGGGGTGTAGCTCAGCGGTAGAATGCCCCTGGGTTCAATCCCCAGTACCACAACAAAATAAAATACTTCAAAAAACAATTTTTATAGTGATTCTAATTAATTTACCATATCTGAAATATAAATTTAATTTTTTTCCATCTTTCCTTTATTTGGTGCATTGTAGTTACACATCTTTGTTAGGTACAAGCTAGTATAGGTAAAGACATCCATGCACACATTTCTCATTTAACCCTTCCCCAATTCCTGCCCCACTCCCTCCTCTTCCCTCCTTCTCAAGGTCAGTTTAGTGATTGACTTTGATGTGTTCATAGAAAGTA
>PVLC010016021.1:0-36204 GCA_004027655.1 Graphiurus murinus
AGCCATAAAGAAGAATAAAATCATGTTCTTTGCAGGGAAATGGATGCAACTGGAAAACATTATGCTAAGTGAGATTAGTCAGTCACAAAGAGTTAAGAAGCATATGTTCTCCCTAATATGTGGATGCTAGGGAGAAGAAGGGGCATAGGAGGGTCTCCAGATGAAAAGGAGTGATCCTCGATAAGCAACGAAGTTGATTAAAGTGTAGTGGATGCAGGGTGCAGAGGGACACCCTAAAGCACATGATGTTCGTACACAATCATATCAAGGTCACTCACCGAAGTGAACCTGAGGGGGAGGGAGGGGGAGGGAATGGGGTGGGAATTGGGGAAGGGATCAAATGAGAATTGTATGCAAATATGTTGTTAACAATTTGTACTTAACAAAGATGTATGCTATATTGCACGAATTACTACAATAAAAAATTTTATAAAAGGTTGTTTGTTTATTTATTTATTTATTTATTTACTTATTTATTTATTTCAATTTAGATCTCTGGTGCTTTTATTTTTTATTTTATTTATTTTATTATTTTTATATAATAATTGGTGCATTGTAATCATATATCTTTGTTAGGTACAAGTTGATAAAGGCATATATGCACACATTTCTCATTTAACCCCTTCACCAATTCCCACCCCGCTCCTTCGCCCTCCCTCCTTCTCATGTACAGTTTAGTGGTTAACATTGATATATTTGTGGAAGTACCTCATTTGCATTTAGGGTACCCCGCCCATATCTATCCCCTTCGGTTAAGTCAACTTGTTTGCTTATTGAGGGTTACTCCTTTGTCATCTGGAGACCGTCTTATGCCCCATCTTCTCCCTAGCATCCACATATTAGGGAGAACATATGCTTTTTTTATACTTTGTGACTGGCTAATCTCATTTAATGTAATGATTCCAGTTGCATCAATTTCCCAGCAAATAACATGATTTTGTTTTTCTTTATGGCTGAGTAAAATTCCATTGTGTACATATCCCATAGTTGTGTAATCCATTCATCTGTCAATGGACATCTTGGCTGTTTCTATAGTCTGGCAATTATGAATTGGGCAGATATAAACATAGATACACATGCGTCATTCTAATAGTTTGGTTTCCATTCTTTTGGGTAGATAACCAGAAGTGGTATTGCTGGACCATATGGTAGGTTCATTCCCATTCGTCTGAGGATCCTCCATACTATTTTCCAAAGTGGTTCCACTAGTTTGCAATCCCACCAACAATGAATTAGAGTTCACACTTCTCCACACCCTCACCAGAAGTTGTTGTTGTTCGTGTTTTTTATGTTTGTCATTCTGATTGGAGTTAGGTGAAATCTCAAGGTAGTTTTGATTTGCATCTCTGTGATTGCTAATGACGTGGAACATTTCCTCATACATTTATTGACCATTTGTATTTCTTCTTTTTTTTAATTTTTATTTTATTCATATATTGTAAGCATACATCTTTGTTAGGTACAAATTGATAACGATATATGTGCTCACAATTCTCATTTGACCCCTTCCCCAAATTCCTACCCCGCTCCCTCGCCCTCCCTCCCTCTCAAGTTCAGTTTAGTGAGTAATCTTGGTGTATATTAGTGTGCCCCCCCCATCCAACTTCTTCAGTTAAATCACCTTCTTTGCTTTCGAGGGTCTTTCCTTTTTCATCTGGAGACCCTCTTATGCCCCATCATCTCCCTAGCATTCACATATTAGGGAGAACATATGCTTCAAATTGTGACTGGCTAATCTCACTTAACATAATGTTTTGTGAAGTGTCTATTTAGATCCTTTGCCCATTTTTTGATTGGGTTGTTTGTTTTCTTAGCTGTGATTTTCTTGAGTTCTCTGTATATCTTAGATATTATAGCTCGATCAGAGGAGTAGCTGGCAAAAATTTTCTCCCACTCTGTGGGCTCTCTGTTGAGGTTCTTGATATTTCCTTTGCTGCACAGAAGCTCTTCAGTTTAAAGCAATCTCATGTGTTGATCTTGCTTTGAGTTGCTTGTGCTGTTGGGTTCTTCTTGAGAAATTTTTTACCTGTGCCTATGTGGTGAAGTGTTGGGCCTATGCCCTCTTCAGGTAGCTGCAAGGTCTCTGGCCTAACTTCCAGGTCTTTGATCCACCTTGAGTTGACTCTTGTGCAGGGTGAAAAAGTGGAGTTTTTTCCATTTTCTTGCATATGGTTAACCACTTTTGCCAACACCATTTGTTAAGGAGGCTATCTTTTTTCCAGTGTTTATTTTTGGCTCCTTTGTCAAAAATCATTTGATATGTAAGCTCATAGGTATATTTCTGAGTCTTCTATTCTGCTCCATTGGTCTGTGTGTCTGTTTTTGTGCCAATACCATGCTGTTTTTATTACTGTGGCTTTGTAGTAGAGTTTGAAGTCAGGTATTGTGATACCTCCTCCATGGTTCTTGTTACTAAGAACTACTTTGGCTATCCTGGGCCTTTTGTTATTCCAAATGAATTTAAGGACTGATTTTTCTATGTCTGTAAAGAGTAATCTTGGTAATTTCATGAGTATTGCACTGAATCTGTAGATCACTTTTGGGAGGATGGCCATTTTGATGATATTTATTCTGCCTATCCAAGAGCATGGAAATCTTTCCATCTTCTAAGGTCTTAATCAATTTCTTTTTTCAACTTCTTATAGTTTTTCTTATAGAGGTCTTTTACCTCTTTTGTTAGGGCTATCTCTAAGTACTTTATTTTTCAGGGTTCTATTGTGAGTGGAATTGTTTTCTGGATTTATTTTTCAGTGGATTTATGGTTGGCATACAGAAAAGCTTCTGATTTTTGAAGATTGATTTTGTGTCCAGACACTTTGCTGAATTTGTTGATCAGTTCTATAAGTTTTTTTGGTTGAGTTTGTTGGGTCTTCTAAGTATAGTATCATCTCATCTGCAAAAAGGGATAGTTTTAGTTCTTCTTTCCCTATTTTTACCCCTTTGATTTCCTTATTGCTTTGGCTAGAGTCTCAAGTACTATATTGAACAGAAGAGGAAGATAATGGACATCCTTGTCTTGTTCCTGTTTTTAGTAGGAACTCTTGCAATTTTTCTCCATTTAATATGATGTTGGTTGTGGGCCTACTCTATATTGCCTCTATGATGTTAAGGTATGTTCCTTCTATTCCGATTTTCTGCAGTGATTTTAGCATGAATGGGTGTTGGATCTTGTCAAATGCTTTTTCTGCATCAATTGAGATGATCATGTGATTTTTGTCTTCGAATCTGCTTATGTGGTGAATTACATGGATTTTTTTTTCATATGTTGAACCAGCCTTGCATCCCTGGGATGAACCCAACTTGGTCATGGTGTATAATTGTCTTGATGTGGTTTTGAATGCGCATTGCTAATATTTTGTTTAGCAGTTTTGCATCTAAGTTCATCAATGATATAGGCCTATAGTTTTCTTTTCTTGAGCTGTCTTTATCTGGCTTTGGCATTAATGTGATGTTGGCCTCATAGAATGTGTTTGGGAGAATCCTGTTTCTTTCTATTTCATGGAATAGTTTGAGGAGTATTGGGATTAGTTCTTCTATAAATATTTTGTAAAATTCACTTGGAAAACCATCTGGTCCTGGACTTTTATTTGATGGTAAACTCTTTATTGCTGTTTCTATCTCTTTGATTGCTATTGCTTGATTTACATTTTATATATGTTCTTGACTCATTTTAGGAAGGTTATATGTGTCTAGAAATTTCTCCAAGATTTTCCATTTGTTGGAGTATAGTTTTTCAACAGAGTTTCTGATGATCATCTGTATTTCCATACTGACGGTGGTAATATCACATTTTCATCTCTTATTTTCATAATTTGGATTGATTGTCTCTTTTTTGGTTAGGTTGCCCAATGGTTTATCTATCTTGTTTATTTTTTCAAGAAACAAGCTGGGTCATATGGTAGGTTCACTCCCATTTGTCTGAGGATCCTCCATACTGTTTTCCACAGTGGTTGCACAAGTTTGCAATCCCACCAATAATGTATTAGGGTTCCCACTTCTCCACACTCTCCCCAGCAGGTGTTGTTCATGTTTTTGATGATTGCCGTTCTGACTGGAGTTAGGTTAAATCTCAGGGTAGTTTTGATTTGCATCTCCCTGATTGCCAATGATGTGGGACATTTCCTCATATATTTATTGGCCATTTGTATTTCTTCTTTTGTGAAGTGTCTATTTAGAGCCTTTGCCCATTTTTTGATTGGGTTATTTGTTTTCTTAGTTGCGATTTTCTTGAGTTCTTTGTATATCGTAGATATTAGACCTCTATCTGAAGTGTAACTGGCAAAATTTTTCTCCCTCTCTGTAGGCTCTCTGTTGAGGTTCTTGATAGTTTCCTTTGCTGTGCAGAAGCTCTTCAGTTTCATGCAGTCCCATGTATTGATCTTCCTTTGAGTTGCTTGTGCTTTTGGGGTCTTGTTGAGAAAGTTTTTACCTGTGCCTATGTGTTCAAGTGTTGGTCCTATGCCCTCTTCAAGTAGCTGCAAGGTCTCCGGTCTGACTTCCAGGTCCTTAATCCACCTTGAGTTGACTCTTGTGCAGGGTGAGAAAGTGGGGTTTATTTCCAGTTTCCTGCATATGGTTAACCACTCTTGCCAAGACCATTTGTTAAAGAGGCTATCCTTTTTCCAGTGTATATTTTTGGCTCCTTTGTCAAAAATCAGTTGATTGTAAGTCTGTGGATCTGTTTCTGAGTCTTCTATTCTGCTCCATTGATCTATGTGTCTGTTTTTGTGCCAATACCATGCTGTTTTTATTACTGTGGCTTTGTAGTAGAGTTTAAAGTCAGGTATTGTGATGCCTCCTGCATGATTTTTATTGATAAGAACTACTTTGGCTATCCTGGGCTTTTTGTTTTCCCAGATGAATTTAAGGACTGATTTTTCTATGTCTATGAGGAGTGTCCTTGGCAATTTCATGGATATTGCATTGAATTTGTAGATCAGTTTTGGGAGGATGGCCATTTTGATGATATTTATTCTGCCTATCCAAGAGCATGGTAGGTCCTTCCATCTCCTAAGGTCTTCATCGATTTCTTTCTTCAGCTTTCTATAATTTTCCTTATAGAGGTCTTTAATCTCCTTGGTTAGGTTTATCCCTAGGTATTTTATTTTTCAGGGTGCTATTGTGAGTGGAATTGCTTTCTGGATTTCTTTTTCGGTTGATTTGTGGTGGGTATATAAAAAGGCTTCTGATTTCTTAAGATTGATTTTGTATCCGGACACCTTACTGAATTTGTTGATTAGTCTACAATTTTTTTGGTTGAGTTTGTTGGGTCTTCTAATATAGTATCATGTCATCTGCAAAAACTGGGTATATACCCAAAAGAATGGAAACCAAATTATCAGACTGATGCATGTGTATCTATGTTTATAGCAGCTCAATTCACAATAGCCAAACTATGGAAGCATCAAGATGTCCATCCACAGATGAATGGATTACAAAACTATGGGATAGGTACACATTAGAATTTTACTCAGCCATAAAGAAGAACAAAATCATATTCTTTGCAGGGAAATGGATGCAACTGGAAAACATTATCTTAAGTGATTTTAGTCAGTCACAAAGAGTAAAGAAGCATATGTTCTCCCTAATATGCGGATGCTAAGGGAAGATGGGGCATAAGAGGGTCTCCAGATGAAAAGGAGAGACCCTCGATAAGCAAAGAAGTTGATTTAATTGTAGTGGATGCATGGGGCAGAGGGACACCCTAAGGCACATGATGTAATTACACAGTCATATCAAGGTCACTCACTGAACTGAACCTGAGGGGGATGGAGGGGGAGGGGATTGGGGTGGGAATTGGGGAAGGGGTCAAATGAGAATTGTGTGCAAATATGTTGTTAACAACTTGTACTTAACAAAGATGTATGCTATATTGCACGAATTACTACAATAAAAAATAAATTAAAAAAAAGAAGGTAATAGTTTAAATAATGATATGTGTTGATATGTGTGTATATGAAATTATCAATGTCAATCTCAATGGCTTATATGGGGAAGGGGAGGGAAGGAGCAGGATCTGGAGGGAAACACAACAAGTGTCATATGCATGTATATTTCTATACACCTCAATATAATGTATAATTACAATGTACCAATAAAAGTGTCAAAATAAATAATATACTAACTGAAGATGAAAAGTGAGGATAAAGAAGAAAGTGTACAGTCTGAATCATCATGATGAGTAAATGAATATCATTATAAAATTAAAAAAAAGAAACAAGCTTTTGGTTTTGTTGATTTTCTGTATTATCTTTTTATTCTCTACTTCATTAATTTCTGCTCTGATTTTCAAAATTTCCTCTCTTCTACTAGCCTTGGGTTTGAAATGTTCTTGTTTTTCAAGTGCTTTGAGCTGTGTCATTAGGTTATTTATTTGGTAATTTTCTGTTCTTATGTGGGCACTCAGTGCTATAAATTTTTCTCTCAGTACTGCCTTCAAAGTGTCTCAGAGATTTTGATATGTTGTGTCTCTGTTTTTGTTAGTTTCTAGGAATTTTTTAATTCCTTCCCTTACTTCTTCTATGACCAAATCCTCATTCAGCAGTTTGGTGTTCAGTCTCCATGTGTTTACATGGTTAATCTGGGTCTTTTAGAGTTGATTTCTAGTTTCACTCCACTGTGGTCTGAAAATATGCAGGTAATATTGTTACATTTTTTAATTTGCCAGTGTTTGCTTTGTGGACCAGCATGTGGTCTATTTTGGAGAAGGTTCCATGTGCAGCTGAGAAAAATGTGAATTTAGCTATAGTTGCGTGAAAGAGTCTATATGTATCTAATAGATCCATTTGGCTTATGGTATTCTTTAGGTCTGAGGCATTTCTACTGACCTTTTGTTTAGAAGATTGGTCTAGCCGGGCGTGGTGGTGCATGCTTGTAATCCCAGCATTTGGGAGGCTGAGACAGAAGGATCCAGGTTCGAGGCCAGTCTCAGCTACCTAATGAGGCCCTCCACAACTTAGTGAGACCCTGTTTCAAAATAAAGAATAAAAAATAGGGCTGCGGGTATAGCTTGGAGGTAGAATGCCCCTGAGTTCAATCCCCAGTACCGCAAAAAAAAAAAAAAAAAAAAAAAAAAAAAAAAAAAAAGAAGATTGGTCTAGAGATGTGAGAGGAGTATTGAAGTCTCCTAGTATTAGTGTATTGGGATCTATGTGTGTCTTTATATCATACAGAGTTTGTTTATGAAAGTGGCTGCACCTACACTTGGGGCATAGATGTTGATAATTGTTATTTCTTCTTGCTGGATTGTTCCTTTTACTAGTAAAAAATGACCTGCTTTGTCTCTTCTGATAAGCTTAGGCTTGAAGTCTAATTTATCTGATATCATGGTTGCTACTCCTGCTTGTCTTCGAGTTCCATTGGCATGGATTACTTACTCCAGCCCTTCACCTTTAGTTTGTCGGAGTCTTTCCTTGTATGGTGTGTTTCTTGCAGATAGCATATAAATGGATTCTGGGTTTTTTTTGTTTTTTTTTTGTGGTACTGGGGATTCAACTCAGGAGCATTCTACCTCCGAGCTATACCCTCAGCCCTATTTTTTATTCTTTATTTTGAAACCGGGTCTCACTAAGTTGCGGAGTGCCTCACTAGGTAGCTGAGGCTGGCCACGAGCCCGGATCCTCCGGTCTCAGCCTCCCAATGCTGGGATTACAAGTGTGGGCCACCACGCCCGGCTGGATTCTGGGTTTTAATCCATTTTTCCACCTTGTGATTCTTTATTGGGGAGTTCAGATCATTTATATTCAGTGTGATTATTGAGAGATGATTTTTAATTCCTAACATTTTGAGTTTTGACTTCTGTTTTCAGTGGTGTTTATTCTTCTTTGCTTAGTTGTTTGCTTCCTGGAAATTATTGTTTCTCTGGTCTGACGTTTACTTATTAGTTCTTCTTTGTAGTTGATCTCTTTGAGTATTTTCTCCAGTGCTGATTTGGAAGACATAAATTCTTTCAGTTTCTGTTTGTCATGGAAGATTTTTCTATCTGTATCAATGTTGAGAGAGAGTTTTGCTGAGTATGAAAATCTTGGCTGCAAGTTATTTCTTTCAGAGTTTGGAATATGTCACTCTAGCCCCTCCTGGTTTTCATGACTTGGTTTGGGAGGTCTGGAATGATTCTAATCGGTTTGCCTCTAAATGTCTCTAACTTTGCCTTTTAGTTTTGTTGCCTTTAGAATTCTCTCCTTAGCCTTTATATTAGTCAACTTGGTGGCGTGGTGAACCTCTTCTTTGGTTTTGTCTGGAGGGAGTTCTGTGTGCTTCCTGTACTTGTGTGTCAACTTCTCTTCTATGTTTGGAAAATTCTTTCATATTACTTCTTTGAAAAGATTGTTTATTCCATAAGCTTCAACTTCTTAATCCCCTTCTATGCCTACTATTCTTAGGTTAGCTCTTTTAACATTGGCCCGGATCCCATAGATGTCCAATTCATATTGTTGATTTTTTTTTTCTAAATTGTGTACTATGGATTCATTTTTAAATGGTCATCTTCTAAGAGTGATATTCTATTTTCCATGAAGTCTAATCTACTATTTATAGTTTGTATTGATGCCTTCACTTCAGTTATTGCATCTTTCACATCCATCATTTCCTTCAAGGCTTCTCTTTGATTCCTGTTCAGGGTGTCAGAGTCTTTGTTTATTTATTCCTTTATTTCTTTCCAACTCTCCTTAAATTCTTTCTGAAATTCCTGTATTGTTTCTAGTGTTAAAGATCTGAATTGTTCTTCTGGTAATTTCTGCCATTCTGGGTTGGTGAGATCTGTTATTGAGGGGTTGTGGTAGCTCATTGTTTCTTTGCTATTTTTTCTTCCCATGGTTCCGCTTTTGTTAAATTTATATCTTTGCTGTTCTTGCAAGTTTTCTCTTCCAATCTCTGCAGTGGGGATTTAGAGGTGTCTGCTTGTATATACAGCGACAGATTATGCTCAGTGGTAAGGGTTGGGTAAGAAGTCACAGTGATGAATACAAGAATAGGGTAAATTAGAGGGTATGGTCCAGTGGAATATGTATGGTTGAATGTGTTGAGGTGATATATTGTAAAGATTAGATATGGTAAATATGTCAGGGGATTCTGGTGCTCAATGTAGAGTTTTTAGTATGATAGTTTGAGATGGTCTTGATATGAGACAGGGAAAAAAAGAAAAAGAACAGAGAGGAGGAAAAGTGGGAGATGAGGGAGGGAAGATGGGAGAGAGTGAGGGAAGCTTGTAAAAGGGATAAAGAGGAGATTCAACAAACTAAGCAAGAAATAACAAAACAACCAATCATCCAAACAAACATAAATATATCAAGGCAATACAAAACCAAAACAGAGTAAAAACAGATAAATAATAACACTGAAAAAAAAAAAGAAAAAGCAATGACAAGAAATAAAAACAAGTTCATAAGTACAGAGCTTACATTTTCGAGTGTGTCTCTCACATTTTTATTTGCTCTGTCAGTGCAGGCAGGGGGTTTTGCTGATGCCTCTGCTGCTGAGAGCTTGTGTCTCTGAGCTCTCTACAGAGCATGTCTTTGTCTCTTTCTCTGCCTTTGCTGGTGATAGGAGTGCAATCTAAATGCCAGGTATTACCAGGGTGCCTGGAAGTTCTCTATGTTGTGCGTGTACTGGGTCCATCCCGTGGTTCTGCTCCTATCCAATTGCTAGGAGGGCGGGTGACTGAGTCTGTCCTTTGTATTGGTGCCCAAACATACACCCTGGGTGTGCAATCCAACTTACAGATGCCTGCTGCTCTGGCTCCAGTGAGAGGGGTGAGCTGGGCTTCCACACCACAGGCTTAAGATGGTTGACCCAGGTGTTCTTGATCACTGTTGATCCTGTGGGAATATGCCAGCTGATTAGATGTGGTATTCTGTAGTCTCTTACTCCACCTCTGGTCCCTGGGGGCGCAGGATGTCATTGGGGATCTTGGTGCTAATAGACCCTGCTCTGGGCAGCAGGCAAGGTGGCAGCCATCAGTTCGCCGAGTGCACCACTGCTGTGCATGCATGCTGGCTCCTTTGTTCTTCCTGGGTTCTGTTCAGCTGCTTTTGTTGCTTTATTCAGTTTTTTTTTTTTCTGCTTTCCTTTTCTTTCCTTCCATCAAGAAGCTGCTTTTGTGGAAGTTTTGATTCAAGCTCTAGGGAGCAGTTGATTGCCATTCCCGCTCTGGAGGGAGAGGTGAGCTGGGGTGGTCTGTTGGGGGCTTACACTGGTTGTACCACGAGTTCTGATCGCTGTGGGAGGTGGAGGGATCCGCTACCTGTTTAGGATGTGGAGTTCTGGAGTTGCTTACTTCACATCTGGTTGCTGGATCCTCAGCAGTGTTAGTGGGCCCCCAGGTTGGGCCGGCCGCTGTGGGTCCACGGCTTGCGCTGCTGTGGGGGATCAGGCTCCTTTGCTCTCCCTGGTCAGCTTTCTGGTGTCTCTTTAGATGTAGTTCAAATTTTGCTTTTTTGTTGCTTTTTTTTTTCTTCCCTCAAGAAGCTGCTTTTATGGCAGATTTGATTCGAGCTCACAGCGCCTGAGGAGAGGTGTTTCACTCAGGCACCATCTTGAATCCTTCTCAAATGGTTGTTTTTTTAAACAGGATATTTTTTTATATTACAAAGAAAAATATCCACAAAAAGCAGGCTGTGTTCTGCAATGCTATATAACTCAAAATAGAATGGGGCAATATTTGACAGAAGAAAACCTAAGCCAATTCAAAAGAGATACTCATGTTCTCATGCAATATTGGAGTATAAATTAAAGGCAGGTATCCCCACAGTTATAAAATCCTGCTTTAATAAATAATCACATGTCCTTGCCTACAGTTTAAACTAGATCTACTTTTCCAGTAATAGTGCCAAGGTTTATCAGTTTCACATTATAAACTCCAGCCTTTTTGCTGACATTTTAAATTTTCATAAACTTAAATATACTTTTATTGGCACATTGTGGTGACCCCTCACAATGAGGTTGTGCATGAGAGGGACACACGTGCACACAAGCATTTGGGCGTGTTTTCCTGAGTCTCACCCACTTCTCCCCCAACCCCCGACACACACATGCTACTGATGTTTGTGATGATAATTTCATATATGTATATAATGTTATTTGAACTGTTTCTTCCATCAAATGCCCTCACCCGTGCCTGTCTCCTTCCATCTCCTCCCAGGATTTTACTAGAATAGCTCCTCATTTTTTCTGAAGTCTCTTTTGTATCCCCATTTGTCTTTCAAATTTCACATATGAGAGAAAAACATAAGATCCTTCACTTTCTGAGACTGGCTAGCTAATATCATTTAGCATAATATTCTCTAGTGATTTTGTTTTTCTTTTAAGATTCTGGTAAGGGAAGAAATCTAAGAGAAAACCCAAACAAGAGTGCAATTTCAGGTGAAATCTTCACCTCAATCTGATTGCTCTGTGTGTTTCAAATTTAAGAAACAATCCAAATAATACTATGGCAATGTGTGAAGGCATTACTGCCAATCCCAGTAACTCATGTGGGGGCATGGAGAGGGTAGTGGGGTGATTTGTGGAGAGAAACACAAAGAGCTGTGTGCATGTGTGTTTTGAACACATTGAACCTCACTATGATGTCTAATTGCAATGCACCAATAAAATAAAATAATGAAAAAATTACTTTGCAGAGGTGTACCCCCTGCTGGACTTTCAAACACCTGCAGCCTTCAGTTACCAGCTGTGGGTAGCTCGCAGGCACTTCTGTCTCTCAATTCTTTTTGGCAAAACAGATTCACCCTCCCCAGTGAGTCCTCCAAAGAAGGTGCAGCTTGTGACATTGGCAAGAAACAAATCTTTATTTTGCATTGATTATTCTGCATTTAGCTTATTAGGGAGAGACAGAATCTATCATATCTAGTAGAACTTTCTTTTTTAACCAGTATTTGCTTGCGATAAATACTCATGTGATCACAGTCCTTGGAAAGCTGAGACAGGAGAATCGGATCACAGGTTCATGGCCAGCCTCAGCATCAGCCTCAGCATTTTAGTGAGGCCCTTGGCAACTTCGTGAGCCCCTGTTTCCAAATTAAAAATAATAAAATAAAATAGGACTGGGAGTATAGCTCAGAGCCAGAATGTCCCTGGGTTGAATGGCCAGAATATCACATACACACACACACATTGGTGAGAGACCAGTTAGGACACTGTTGCAGTCCTGCTGGAAAGGGAAGCGGGTAGGCCATGAAGACACAACAGGGTCTGCCTGTGATTTCCTTGTGCATTCTCTGTTTTTGTCTGTCTTTATTTCTATTATCTACCTATCTATCTATCTATCTATCTATCTATCTATCTATCTATCTATCAATCTATCTATCTACCTATCATCTATCTATCTATCATCTTTCCCTTCAATTTTCTTCTCTTCCCTCTATCTCAACTTTATCTTATGGATATGAAGGATAATTGTTAAAATTAGATAAATTATTATTATCTGCCTGTAATCAACATTTGTTCTTAAATGAATGCTTATAAACTCTTTGAATGATATGTGTCACCTCTAATTCTCTCAGACATTTACAGGCCAACAAATATCCTCTTGACTCTCATGGTCTCTGTTCGCTGTGATTTTTTTTTCCTTCACCCTCATTTCTCCCTTGATATTAACATTTTCTGAATATGCCAAGATGGTATTTTGTATTTTGTTGTTGTTGCTATTGTCTTATTTGGGAAGAAAATTTACCTTTGTCTAGGGTCAAAAAAAAAAAAACAACAAAGGTGAGATGCTTCCCTTAGCAATCAGTGTTCATTACAGTCCAACACCAGGCAAAAATAGTGACTTGGATAAATGAGAAATATGCAGATAAATATCAAAATATAAGCACAGGACAAATTAAAAGTATATAGAAACTGTTTATTTTATCCACTTATATCAAGACTGGAGATGAGGAAATATTTACATCATAATTTCTGTTGATTCCCTCCTACCTCCACCAAAGAGATAAGCCTTGTTTTTCTTACTGCCTTTATGAAACTCTTTCAATTATCTTATTGAAGCAGTGGAAAATGAGCCTTCTTTTCCTAGTTTTCTCCTTTGGTTGGAAAATAGACATGAAGGTAAAATACATGTCTATGTGTATATAAGCCTGGAGCAAATGATTTTGGACCTCCAGCAGTGAATGTTCTCTGTGAAATTACCAATGTTTCAGATTTATTTCTTAGGAATAGGCAGATTTGACAGTGTATGCTTATACATTTTAAGAAGCAATAGTCTTTATATACAATTTAAGCATTTAAACTGCGTGCATATTTGTACATAAGTACTTAACAAGCATCTTTTCTAGGAATTGCTGTTGAAATACAATCTCTACACAAAGAGAAATGTTACTGTATTGAAGATGTACATTCCTGTCTATCTTTTTGAGTTTTCAGTATGGTACTAGATATGTTGAGTTGATCAGATACCTAAATACAGACAATAGAAAAACTATAAACAGAGTTTTATCATATCTTAATAATATATATATTTAAAAAAAGGAACACAGATGTGTAGCAGCATTAGTGAAAGAGAAAAAATTTCCAGGTCTCTAAAAATTTAGCACTGTCAGTTTTTTTTAAAGAAAAGCAACTGGCTTACCACTGAGAACCACTGAGAAATTTTTTTTTTTTTTTTTTTTTTTTTTTTAGTTTTTTACGTTATGTCACTTTATGTCTCAGTTCTGCCTCTGGGATCATTTAATTCCCCAGAGTTAATGACTAAGTAAATTTTACAGATTTAGAACATTGCTATCTCTAGAATCTTTCCTTTGTGTTTAACTACAAAGTGCAAAAGTGCATCACCCTCAGATAGTAACCAGGAAATCTGCACATCATCTGATTGTACAGTGGTACAGGGGGCACACTTGCGCTCTCTCGCTCTCTCTCTCTTTTCTCTCTCTCATATTATTCTACCACTTTTTCTGGATGCTGACCTACACAAAGAAGGGCCAGGGACACTGACTTGGAAAACTTCAATTGGTGAACAATCAAAGAAATTGAGAATAATGGTTTAACACATAGGCACATCAAAGACAGCATAATGGTAGTTGACTTCTACACTACCATTGAAGGAAGAGAAATCGTACGTAGTACCCAGATAAGGAGTGTTTTATTACCTAGTAAGGATGAAAGTGCAGAAAAAAAATAAATTTTTTTCTTAGAGATGAACCTCATGTAGCAAATACATATAAGAGGATTTAATTGTGGTTTAGCTTGAGTTCCCTTGAAGGCGCTAGATTTATGTCCTGGTAGGATTTGACAGGTAACCT
Source organism: Graphiurus murinus (assembly GCA_004027655.1). Taxonomy (NCBI): domain Eukaryota; kingdom Metazoa; phylum Chordata; class Mammalia; order Rodentia; family Gliridae; genus Graphiurus; species Graphiurus murinus. The sequence goes on from PVLC010016021.1 coordinate 14,232, forward strand.
CAAAAAGCAGGGGTGAAAATTAAAAGAGAGAGGAGAGTAAGGTAAGGAAGAAAAGTTCCATCAAGGTGAGCTTTGTGGGCAACGGAGGCCTGGATCCACTTGAAAAAGAGTGTTGAATGCCTTTTAGGACTATCCATGCAAAGAACTGGAGGGAGAGTTTGCATTCCCCATTGGTTGAGGGTCATTCCCATTAATTTTCTTCCACTGCTAAATTATCCATATGAGAGTAGAGAGATCAAGGTTGGGAGCTAAGATGCCTACACTTTAGGCAAAACATTGTGAGTGAAAAGTGGTTAATGGTTAGTGTGCAGACCTGTCTGAAATTAGAGATGAGGCTGAGGTGTGGACCCCAATGCCACACACACCTGGTGAAAATCTAGATGACAGTGGCTCGTGGGTGACTGGAGCCTAGGATCCAACATACTGAGTGTGTGCTTCAACTTTTCAGAACTTCTGATATATTTCTTCTACATCCTCTGGAGAGACTACAGGAATGTAGCTGCTTGCTGGCAGGTGCATGAAGATGATGGCCAGTGTGTTTCAGGATAGAATCTATCCAGGGCTAGGAATGGGAAAAGCGTTGCTTTGTGAAAAATCACTCTCTTAATGTTTCATTCAAGATGATCATAAAGGGAGGTATGCTTATTTTTGAAGGGTATTTCTTGAATACTCGTATCTCAAGTTTCCTAAGCTGAAGACCTGTGAATTAAGCTGCTGACATTTTGTGAGAGTTAAATGACTAACTCCTCCACATTTTATAAAGCAACTATTTTCACCGTCTGTTTGATATATTCCTACTTAACTCTAAGATTGAAATCTCAGCATAATCTCACGCCTGGGAGATTCCCATAAGAAGTTATCTATCCGCGGTGTCTCTAGTAGGATACCTTGACCTTTCATGTTTCAAAGTGCAGCCTGTTCCATCATTAGATTTTAAAGTTTTCAAAAATCTAGGGGGAAGGAGTTTTCTTTCACCCTCCTCCCTTACGTTGCCTCTGGGCTGAGGAAGAAAGCAGGTAAAACAAAAGATTTTTGTTTGCCTTGAACCCAAAAGAAGTTCAAATGGAAGCCTCCGGTGCAGTGACCTTAATGACTATGGCCTTTTTTTTTTTTTTTTTTTTTTTATCAGAACTGTATGCTTAATAGTTCATAGGATCTTCAGTTCAGCAGGGCACAATTTAAAACTTCAGGCAGAAGGCACATCTCTGTAGGGAACTTACCTTTCCAGTGGGTGTACTGCCTTTGTACCTAAGGTTTAAGCAGATTTCAAGTGGCCAACGCTATGTTTGAGGATTTCTTCAGGGTGGTCAGACTCATGGTATACAATAAAATAATGTCTGTATTCTCAAACTTTCCTACAGCAACCTGAATAAAACTAGAATAAGTGACAATTCATTTTTTCTTATGAATAAATCTACCCAAGTCCTTGTAGATCATTAGTAATACACACAACGTTTAAGATAATATAACATTTAGCTATATTAAAAATGCTGACCATGATGTCGCATTAACATAATATTGTATGTGTATATGGTTCCCTGCAAAGATATATAAGAAAGTGAATGTGTACTTACGTATGGAAGCCAAACAACACCAGCCAGCAGGAACCTACTGGCAGATTGTCAAAATTTTGTTAACTAGCTGGTAAATTCAGCATGATTTAAAATGAAATCATATAAACTTATGAGGAAATAAATTATATTATAAATGAAGACAGTTACAAATACTCAAAATCTGCTTCCTAATTATCTTACTACCTTTTGCTATCACCTGTGCTCTTGGGATTCCTTACGTTTATTGCATCTGCCTGGTGGGAATATGAGCTGATGGTGTGGCGCATCTCTTTCTAACTCTATTTTCAGTTAAGTGGAGTAAGTAGCTAGAGATTAGACCTAGTATAAATACCTACACCATAGGAATCGCCAATTGCTGCAAATATATATATATATGTATATATATATACATATATATATGTGTATATATATATATATTTTTTGCTTGACTAAACTTAAGAAAATACTGAAGAAACTGTTAACAATGCAGACTTAGCTTAAAAGTGTGTTGTTTTTGTAGTCATTAGAGTGCCAATAACAGAAACATTTGAGGAACTCTTCTTCCAGGATTTGAAACTGCTGTCTCATTCAGCTAGAATATTGTTCTCATTATTGGCCAAAAAGTGAAATTCTCATCAGGTGTGGTGGCACACACCTGTAATTCCAGCAGTTGAGGAGGCTGAGGCAGGAGAATCACAAGCTTGAGGCCAGCCTGTAGTGAGACCTTGTCTCAAAATGAAAATAATAATAATAATTAATAAAAAATAGAGATGGGAAGTAGCGCACAGGTGAAGTACCCCTGAGCTACTCCCTATTACCACAAAAAGAAAAGAAAGAGAAAAAAAGGGTGAAATTCCCACTTTTATCTTTATAGAATCACTTTGTCTTACTCACTAGTATGAATGCCAATATCAATACAAACCAACAAGGTATAACAAATATGACAAATCTTATTTTATCTTATTTTACTTGGCAATAGAATTTGAGCAATTTAAAATTTTCCTGGTAAAACACTTATATCTTTACAGTTAGGAACAACAAATGTTTAACTCCTAAGTTTTAGTACATTTTATTTACAATGCCTAAACATTATAATCAGATTAAGTCAATTAGTATATTGAGCATCTTTGTGGTTTATTTGTGATCATTCTTCTAAACTAGACATTTTGACCAAAATAGTCACAGAATAGCCATCTATTTTTCTGCTACAAATTTCCTTACTTCTTTAGATCTTAGAGAAGGCCTGTGACCTCTGTCTCATTTGTGCATAAACCTAGCATATTTCTTGGTCCTGCAGGGTAAAGTGAGCACACTTGCGGATTTGTTGGACATCAATTCACACATACTGGTTTCTTCCACCACTATCTTTTCTTTTTTTTTTTTTTTTTTTTTTTTTTTTTTTTTTTTTTTTTTTTTTTGCGGTACTGGGGATTGAACTCAGGGGCATTCTACCTCTGAGCCATACCCTCAGCCCTATTTTTTATTCTTTATTTTGAAACCGAGTCTCACTAAGTTGCGGAGTGCCTCACTAGGTAGCTGAGGCTGGCCATGAACCCGGATCCTCCGGTCTCAGCCTCCCGAATGCTGGGATTACAAGCGTGCGCCACCACGCCCGGCTCACCACTATCTGAACAATACTCTTAGTATATGGACACTGTAAACACAGGGTTATGTATAATATTTTTAATGTAATGACATATTTCAAATATATAGAAAATACCATCTTCACTCCCATATCCATCATATGCAATATTTTCTTCTATATCAATCCACTCTCTGTTCCTTCATGTCTTCCTTCAAAATGAAGCACAATAGATAAAATGAAAGCAGACATTCATCTCCACAGCATCCCATTTCCTGCTGGTTCTCTTTTTCTTCCTTTCTCTTGAACAGAAGCTATCATCTCATTTTTTTCAAAGTTTTATTATATGCATTTTTAAATTACAAAAACAGACCGCATAATTGTGTGTGTTTTACTCAGCATTTTGTTTTCAAAATTTATCTTGTTGATGAATGTAAATCTAGTTCATTCACTTTTGCTGAATGTATTATATTCAATTGTATGAATGTCTCATTCCTCTGTAACTCTGTGCTAAGTCAGTTCCACTTTTTCACTATTAAAAACAACAATCATTCTTATATATGGTAAGATTTTTTTCCAGGATACACACCTAACAATGTGCTTGCTGAGTTTTAAGTTTCTAGACATTTCTAAGTATAATAAATATTGCAAAATGAATCTCTACAGATGTTTTAAAAATGTACTTACTAAGGAGTCTCAGTTTTCTCATATTTCTACAAACACTTGCTCTACTGAGACACAAATTTGGTTAAAAAAAAAAATGGGCGCTAAGAGTGTTATTTCTGCTAGGTATGGTGGTGCATACCTGTAATCCCAACACTTGGGAAGCTGAGACAGGAGGATCACAGATTTGAGGCCAGCTTCAGCAATTTAGCAAGATCTACCGCGACTTAAGAAAACCTTGCTTCAAAATAAAAAATAATAAGGGCTGGAGGTATAGTTCAGAGATAGAATGCTCCTGGGATAAACCCCCAGTATAAAAAAAAAAAAAATCTTGTAACCATCTTCTTGTCTTTGAAGGCCATTCACCTTCAAATAAACTAAGAAGTCAAATCTAGTGCTCCGATAGCTTTCAGATGCACACAAGCTATGATACATTCAGTATATTTAAACTAATATCAATTTAGTTTGTTAACAATGGCTAATTACTGATTCATGTCTTGCCTGTACATTGCTCTAAGTTCCCTGTCAGAGGATTCATTTTTATATTCCTTTTTCTCTCCTCTCTTAGAACATCCCCTGTGGTGGTTGACTTTCTTTCACAACCACAGATATCTTAAGAAGACATAGCCTGGTCTCTGAGTTTGCACTGACTCCCTATTTGGGAATACCATTGTTCCTCCTATTTAAATCATCTCTAGATATTATCCATAGGATATAGATAATATATTAGAGAAGATAGCTGTAGATCTTTGTGGTTTCCCTGAAATGAAATTGAAGGTGAATATTGCATGCTTTTATTATATTAATGGGAATACGTGATGTGACTTGATTTAAGAATGGGAGTTACCTGAAAAGAAATGAAAACCATTCTTCTCTTTCCTTCTCTGGCGATTCAGATTTCCCCCAAGCACTTGTCCTTTTGGTCATTACTCTTCATCTACTTGTCTGTATTTTATTTTTCGGAAAGACATTATTTTTTTACTCTCCTTGGGCAAAATGAGTATGCATATGGTAGTCAGGTGCCAGAGCCCACATGGGGGCGTGTGCCTTGAGCCTGCAAGTCCTACACAATATGGCCAGGTTACTGGATGGGCACATGATGATGGGAAGGTATTTCTAATTCTTTCTTTAGCCGCGTGGTCTGCTGATTCGGAGAAACTGAATAGGCTGCAGTCACCTCATCAAATCTGGCTTCCTCTTACGTTTCTTCTTCTTCTTCTTATTATTTTTTTTTTTTGGTACTGGGGATTGAACCCAGGGGCATTCTACCTCTGAGCTACCACCCCCCAGCCCTATTTTTTTTTATTCTTTATTTTGAAATAGGGTCTCACTAAGTTGTGAAAGGCCTCACTAAGTAGTGAACCAGGATCCTCCTATCTCAGCCTCCCAAGCACTGGGATTACAAGTATGCGCAACCATGCCCAGCTCTACGTTTCTTGATTCAAATGAACATCTTGCTGCCATGGGAGAGCACACTAGATAATGCTTAACACCTCCAAGATACCGAGTGCACACAGTATGGTCTCTGCCAGCTGTGGCCCAACCCTGTTTATTAATTAATTAATTAATTAATTTTTAAAAATTGTTTACTGTTGCATTGTAACCATACATCGTGATGCAGCTCAGGGTGATAGAGGCACACGTGCACACCACACTCGGTGAGCCTCCCCCAGTTCCCACCTGCTCCCTCTGCCTGCCTACCTTCCTGTGCTCAGCACCATGGTTGGGTTTGATAGTTTTGTGTATGTACATCATGACCATTGAGGTGTTTTCCTCTTCACGTCCTCCTCCCCCCTCCTGTCTCCCTCAGTAAAGTACCCCCCTTCACTCCACTAAGGTTTATTCTCCTTCCTCTGAAGTACTTCCTGTGTCCCAATTTCTTCCTTGTTTCTGCATATGAGAGAGAACATCTGACCTTTCACTTTTTGTGACTGACTAATCTCACTTAGCATAATATTCCCCAGTTACACCCATTTCCCTGAAAATGACATAAACAGCTCTGTTTTAATGAGCACATTTCTTTCTTTCTTTCTTTCTTTCTTTCTTTCTTTCTTTCTTTCTTTCTTTCTTTCTTTCTTTCTTTTCTTTTCTTTTCTTTTTTTGCAGTACTGGGATTGAACTCAGGGGCATTCTATTTTTATTCTTTATTTTGAAACAGGATCTCACTAAGTAGCTGAGGCTGGCTACAAACCTATGATCCTCCTGTCTCTGCCTCCCAAGTACTGGGATTACAAGCATGCACCACCGCACCGGCTGTAATGAACACATTTCACTGGACTGCAGTTCTATGTTCTTGTTCACAAATCACCTAGAGCCATGTTGGAGCTATAGACACAAACTTGAATCTTTTGCAAGAGATCCTGCATAGCTTCAAACGTCCTATCACCCTTTAGAGAAATGTTTTTCAGATTCCTCGTGTAAAGGAGGGATGATAAATGAAGAACAATCCATTGACTGCCTCTAATACAACGATGTCTGTAATGGGTGGTACAATAGGAAATAGGTATATTTATCTAATGATATCTGTGATGGATTGTACAATAGGAAATCAGAATATTTATCCCTGATATTTGTCATCCTTGGTCGAACAAAGACAGTCTTTCTTTAATTATCAACAACTGAGTCAAAGGGAATTAGATTAGTCATTTTCCTTTTCTTTCAATCTTTGAAAGAGTTAAGAATAATCACCTATTTAAAAATAATATGATTGTTTGGGAGGCTGAGACCGGAGGATTCAGGTTCGCGGCCAGCCTCAGCTACCTAGTGAGGCTCTCCACAACTTAGTGAGACCCTGCTTCAAAATAAAGAATAAAAAATAGGGCTGGGGGTGTAGCTCAGAGGTAGAATGCCCCTGAGTTCAATCCCCAGTACCGCAAAAAAAAATTATGATTGGGCCAGGTATAGTGACACATGTCTGTAATCTCAGTACTTGAGAAACTGAGATAGGAGGATCTCAGGTACAAGGCAGCCTCAGCAACTTAAAGAAATCCTGTTTTAAAACAAAAACACAGCCGGGCGTGGTGGCGCACGCTTGTAATCCCAGCATTCAGGAGGCTGAAACCGGAGGATCCGGGTTCGCGGCCAGCCTCAGCTACCTAGTGAGGCACTCCAAAACTTAGTGAGACCCGGTTTCAAAATAAAGAATAAAAAATAGTGCTGGTGGTATAGCTCGGTGGTAGAACGTCCCTGAGTTCAATCCCCAGTATCACACAAAAAACAAACAAACAAACAAAAAAAACAACAAAATGGACTGGGGATGCTAGTTCAGAGGTAGCATGCCCCTGGGTTCAATCCCCAGTACCAAATAAATAATAAAAATAAAAGTAATATGATTGGGACAAAAATTTTCTGCATAAGTACATTCTCAACTTGTTGCCTTTCTCATAACTTAACTATTATGAACCATAGAGTTATTCGTCCTTATTATTCTTAAATTTACGAAAAGCACAATTCTAGTGACTTTTTATAAAGATGGACTTTTGTTTGTTTGTCTTGGTTTGTTTTTGTTTGGTTTTTGTACTGAGGATGAAACTAAGGAGCATTCTACCTCTGATCTATGCCCCAATCCCTTTTTATTTTTTATTTTGAAACTTGGCCTAAATGGCTGAGCGCCTCGCTAAGTTACTGTGATTGGCCTCAAACCTATGATCCTCCTGTCTCAGCCTCCCAAGTACTTAATAAATAAATAAAGATATCAAGCATATCTTTTCTCATTGTAGCTATCTTAATCTGTCTTTTTCTCCTTATCATAGAAGTGGACATCAGAAAAAAAGTGAAAAGCAACATAACGCGGTAGAATGAAACACAGTTTGAATACCACTAATTCGAAAATCAGAAAAGCTCCAAAATCTGAAGCTTTTTACCACCTGATACAATGAGTGGAAAAAATTTTACTATGTGTAAAAATTATTAAAAACATTGTGTAAAATAACCTTCAGGCTATATGATGTACAGCATCTATGTAACATAAATAAAATTTGTGTATAAACTTGGGTTTCATCTCCAGAATTATATATATGAAAGTATTCTAACCCCCCAATTTAGAGCATTTCTATTCCAAGCATTTTAGATGAGGGGTTTTCTCTCTCTCTCTCGTGTGTGTGTGTGTGTGTGTGTGTGTGTGTGTGTGTGTGTATTTATTAAGCATTTTGCCTTTACCTGCCTATATAAAAGTACCCAGCACACACAGGTAATCAATCATATATCAAGAATGTGCAAAACCAAACCAAACCAAAACAACAGCATTAAGCCCAAAGAGAACCCTCCATTCCTCTGGTGGGGGTCTCCCAACACCGCCAAGGGTCTTCATCCCCTATAACACTGCTCTCTCCTATGGGTCTCTTTTAGCATTTCTTGCTTGCTGACTTATTGGACTCGGGCATTCCGCTTTACAGTTTTGACATCTGCCTTCTGGTCCTCTAAGTCAGGTTGCAGTTAGGACGTGTTCTGCTGTCTTTCAAAGCCAGTAAACTGACCATCTGATCTTCTCACTTGCGACACCCTTACTAGACAGACTAGTGCAGGAGGCCGGATTTGGGCACAGGCTGTTTCATTAATTCTATGTGTGATTCTAACAGTTCTCTAAAGTCTAGTTTTGTTGTTAGTACAGTGAGGAGGGTGGATCAGGTGATCCAACCTCATTAGCCCTACATCCACCCTTGCTTTGAGTGATTCACTTTGTATCTCTCCTCCAGGTAGTTCCAGAAAGAGATTTCACCTGATGCAGCATACTCTATGCTAGAGGCCTGGCCTTCGTGACTCACATCCCCAATTTTAAGTTCAACCTCAACCTTGGTTTTTAACATGTCATCTTCCTTCCATCCACCTGATCTCTCTTCCTCCTGCCTTCCTACCTCCATTCCTATGAAAATCTCTTTACATCAAGTATTATTTGAGAATGTCATCTCATTAAATATCCTATCAGTTTGAGTTTACAGGAACAGAAAGTTTGCAATCAAGTGTCTCACATTATACAACTATCACCAGCTCCATTAGAATTCAACTTTTGAGAATCCTCTTAAACAAAACAATAAAGAAGTGTTTTGAAGTGTTAAAAAGAAAAAGAAAAGCATGCATTCATTAGATTTCATGTTGCTAGAGATGTCTGTGCCAACGGAAGCAAGTATTCTGAGAGACACACTTTGTTTTCTTTTTTTCTGTTCACTGATGGGTTATTAAAGTTGGTCCATGGATTTAGATGTGATTCCACACTGGTGGTTTGCTTTCTAACAGGAAAGCCTTTGTGGTACATGAGAAGTATCTTCAAGGAATGTCATCTCTATACTTCAAGGGGCTTTTCTTTAATAAAAAGGGCAAGAGGGATCAAACCAATCCACTGAATTTGCATGTTTTCCCTTCACATTGCTGAAAACATCTTTTCAAACCAGCTTCAAACCAGAGCAATTAGGTGGGTAATTGCCCTACTGTGAACTTAGCCTTAAAAGCTTATTCTATGAAACTAGAGTAATTAGACTTACTTCTTCATTCTTTTTTTTTTCTTTTTCTTCTTCACCTCATTGTTCTCATGCATTAGGCTAATGTTGCTGTGCTTGGGTTCACTTCAATGCAAAGGAATGGAGGCTGGGGACAGGGAAATAGAAAGGCTTAAATGGATAAGAAACCTTGCAAACAATACTGGAACCCAGCTTGTGACAGAGATCATAAAAAAAAAAAAACTTTCATTGTAATAGGGGTTGTTAAACAGCATTTTAATTAATCTGAAATTTGCAACATACCTGCTTGTCACTCTCCTTTGTAATCACTAGCTTCTGTTCCTAAAATAGATATACAAAATACCTCCTGTTTTGCCAGATTATTTAGCAACGCTTGGCTATCTCAAATTAATCTTAGTTGCTAACAGGATAACAGTTTTAGTTGTTTTTTCTTCACTTTATCGTGTTATAATCATTATCCAAAGGGAACATACCAGGTCAAGTGTTAATAATATGTGTATTGCAAAAAATAAAAGTTAAGATTTACCATCTGTTCAAAAAAGATACCATTACGTTAGATACTTTTTTTTTTTTTTACAAATTCCCTCTAATTATAATGTATTTCATTTTGTTTCACTTCATAAAGACTATACATACATTTTCTTGAAGCAAAAGCTATAATATACAAGAAAGTGATTAAAATGTTGCAAGGGTAATGTAGTGTACGTTTGGGCAAAGTTTGAAGTAGACAAAGCATATTTGGGATGTGTTCCATGGGTGTAAATTTAGAGCTTGGGATAGCACATGTGATGTAGTACTCATTAACTCTTTGCTTAATTCCGTAGATTTTATGATCAAAGCCTGCAATGCTATTTTCAGGTTTATATTGCCAAGTATCCAAAGTCCTATTTGGGCCCTGAGTCTCAGGTTCGCATCTCATAGACCCTGCAACCAGCTCCACATTGCGGACGCCTTTGAAACCCAGTGAGGTGCTTCCCCCAAAGGCTGATGCTCATGTAAAATATAAGTGACCACACAGCTGTAGATGGGCTCACTCTCTGCTCAAGTCTGCAGTGGCCAATTGGCGAGTCTCTTCCTTTGCACCTGCACACCTGCTCTCCTTTGCAACAATAGTGGTGATATATGGTTGATTTCAGTTCTTACCCCTTCAAGAAATCACAATCTCCAAATGAAATGTTAAGCAAATGTCACATGAAAACTGTATTTTCAGAGGTGACATTTTAGCCTCTCCAACGTTGACAAGGGAAGGAGGTTGGAGAGCAGTGTGTACTCAGGTGTAGTTTAGGAATCTGAGTTTGGGAGGGACTGTTGAAGGTCCTTGTCCTGTAGCTCTGGGTCCTGAGCTCAACCGTGGCTGTAATCTTCCCGCAGATCACATCCTCTCCTGAGTGGGATCTTCACAGGATGAGTGCATTCATTCCCCACAATAAAATTCGCCTAAGTAAACAATGCTATGAAGAAGAAACATATTGAATTTCAGATTTTTTGTTTTTTTAACAATGCCAAAGGGAGTAAACCGGCATGAGAAATAGAAAGAACTTAGACCTTGAGGTCAGGCATATTAGACACCTCACAAAAGAAGAAATACAAATGGCCAATAAATGTATGAGGAAATGTTCTACATCATTAGCAATCAGAGATGCAAATCAAAACTACTTTGAGATTTCATCTAACTCCAATCAGAATGGCAACCATAAAAAACACAAACAACAACAAATGTTGGCGAGGGTGTGGAGAAGTAGAAACCCTAATACATTGCTGGTGGGATTGCAAATTAGTGCAACCACTTTGGAAAACAGTGTGGGGATCCTCCGACTAATGGAAATGAACCTACCATATGATCCAGCAATACCACTTCTGGGTATCTACCCAAAAGAAAGGAAACCAAACTATCAGACCAACACATGTGTATCTATGTTTATAGCTGCACAATTCACAATAGCCAAACTATGGAAGCAGCAGCCAAGATGTTCATCTACAGATGAATGGATTACAAAACTATGGGATATGTACACAATGGAATTTTACTCATCTATAAATAGAGAAACCTGTAGAATAGTGGAAAGGGCTTGGGGGATGAAGTCAAGGGTGGGAAGAAGGGGGATTGAAGAAGGAAATAGTTTAAATAATACTGTGGCAGTATATGAAATATTGCAAATAATTTCATTAATATATATGGGTGAGAGGAAGAGGAAAGGGGGCCATGGATGCAGAGGTAATTACACCAAGAGCCATGTGCATGTATGGTTTTTTATCACATCAAACCTCACTATGATGCATAATTGCAATGTGCTAACAAAATAATTTAAGAAAAGAAAGAAAGAAACCCACTACTTTAGGGACCTTGCAATTAATAGAATCTCTAGGGTCGATCACTGGGCCTAAAATACAGTAAGGACTCACACATTTTGCTGAGAGAGGAAACAAAAGAAAGAAAAAAAAAAAGAATTAGTAAATGAATTCATGAAAAAGTGGTTAGGACCCAAAAATAATAAACCTGATAATATTGATTTCTGTTATCTCTGTGATGTTTGATAAAATAACTACTGCCCTACTGAAGAAATCTAGAATGAGAGGGTCTTGGAAAAGGGTCCAAGAAGCCGGGATCTATCACTATTTGAGAGAACTTGAAATAAACCTAAATCTGTGAAGTGAGGAAGTGAGGACTACATGAAATGATCTCTGGAATGCCCTCTGCCCTTCCCTTCTAGAGTGTCTTGGAGTCCTCCACTTTCAAAATGCCAAAGTGTACAGTGAGAACAGATATCAGGGACTCCAGGGGAAATTAGTTTGAATTCTCCTCACTCCTACTCTTAGATCTCTAGTCTCAACCTCTTTCACGAACAGATTTTAGCAAACATATTCACAAGATAAATAAACAAACATGTAGAGAAGCAGAGACATTTTGCATATGGATTTAGTTTTAATGGAAATGGGGAAAATATAGTAGAATGTGCTTAATTGGCACAGACTCTGAAAAAAAATAAATGTGTTAATTAATCACTAATTTTGATTATCAAAAGGTCATACTCATATATACAACAACATATAAACCATAAATTAGAAAGAGATATTTTGCCATCTAGCTCTTGTATAAAATTATTTCAAGCTTCTGCGGCAATTGCAGGAGATGTGTACTTTAAGATATAAGCGTCCTGGTATTCTTTCCACACTAGAAGCTTTAGAATTATTCTGGTTGTGTAGTGTTGTGAGCTTTTTATAAAAAATATGTTGACTGCATTTCTTTCCTCTCGTACAGTGTTTCAGTAACTTTCACCCAATACTTCTATCTTTTATTATTAGTGTATTGCCTGTGTGATGATGTTACTAAGGAATCAGAGCTTCAAGGACTTTCACTCTCTCATCTGGGGTAAAATAACCTAATTCAGCAGTGGTAAAGAACAGGAAAGCAGGGTTATTCTACAAGGTCATACCATGGGAAGTTCGTGCTGGCAAATTCCAATTCGCACCTGTTTGGGGCCAAGAGAACATCAGGGATGCTATTTTAATGGACTCTGTGGACAATTTCTCCATCTCTCAGAGTCATTGAAATGAACTGCACTGATCCTTCTCTTTGGTTATTATTACCATTAGATGGGTATGCCATTCATCGATCAGACTCTACTTTTTAAAAAATATGGCAGTGAACAGCTAATGAGCGATCTGACCAGCTCTTCCTCAGATACCTCCCAGTTTAAAAGTGGGAGTATCCTGATTCTCATGGAAAACAAGCTCTGGTTACTTGGAGACTTCAAGTTCAGAGGAAAGAGATCCAGTACTCTGTATCTGCACAGTTCTGTAGCTGATACTACAGACTGCCAGTAAGAATGCCCCTATGAGGGATGGAGGGAGATAATCAGGCCTCTGGAGAGGATGGCAAGGAGGAGGAAGAAACAGGAGAAGACTCTTAGATCCTATCCAGATCTGTGGTTATATACTCCCTCTAGAGCTTGGACACCAATGTCCAAAGCAGTGGTTCTTGGCTCTCCTGTGTCTCTTCACAGCTGCTTACCTGTGGCTGCTGGGTGGTTAAGGGTCTCTGAGGAGACAGGACAGGAGTCCTGGACAGCAGCTGGTTCATCTTGCTGATGACTAGTTCAGTGATGAGTTGTCTATCCTCTACCTAGTGTTCCCCAATCAGTGGCATGCTACAGTTCCATGACCTGGTGGAAGACGTGGCCCCGGTAAGGAAAGGGTCTGGAAATATAAAAGGCCTGGCCTCGCCTTTCAGAATGAGTAGGACTTGATTCACATCACTGATTTTGATAATGTCTAAATTTTTGTAAGCATTTTCTACTGAAAATGAGAGAATTTTAGATAAATTGCTTAAACTATGAAAAGTTGATAAAAAAAGGAATATCCTTTAAAAATAAGTTTAAATTTATTCTCCAAATGTAGTCCTATAATAGTACACCACAACTTTTTTTGGTGGACCCTATTTCACTTCGTTTTTATTTACTTTTGATTGGCAAATAATAATTGTGTGTGTGTATATATATGTATTATATATTAATGGGTGCATTGTAATCATACATCTTTGTTAGGTACAAGCTGATAAAGGCATATATGCACACATTTCTCATTTAACCCTTTCCCCAATTCCCACCTCACTCCCTCACCCTCCTCCTTCTCAAGTTCAGTTTAGTGATTGACCTTGATATATTTGTGAAAGTACATCATGTGCATTAGGGTGTCCCCCACCTCCGTCCATCCTCTTTGGTTAAGAAACTTCTTTGTTTATTGAGGGCTCTCCTTTGTCATCATTTTTTGTTGTTCATCTTATGTCCAATCTTCTCCCTAGTATCTGCATATTAGGAAGAAAATATGCTTCTTTACTCTTTGTGACTAGCTAATCTCACTTAACATAATGTTTTCCAGTTGCATCCATTTCCTGGCAAATAACATCATTTTGTTCTTTATGGTTGAGTAAAATTCCATTGTGTACATATCCCATAATTTTGTAATCCATTCATCTGTTGATGGACATCTTGGCTGTTTCCATAGTTTGGCAATTGTGAATTGTACAGCTATAAACATAGATACACATGCGTTGGTCTGATAGTTTGGTTTCCATTCTTTTGGGTAGATACCCAGAAGTGGTATTGCTGGATCATATGGTACGTTCATTCCCATTCCTCTGAGGATCCCCCACACTGTTTTCCAAAGTGGTTGCACTAATTTGCAGTCCCACCAACAATGTATTAGGGTTCCCACTTTTCCACACCCTCTCCAGCATTTGCTGTTGTTCATGTTTTTTATGGTTGCCATTCTGATTGGAGTTAGGTGAAATCTCAACGTAGTTTTGATTTGCATCTCTGATTGCTAATGATGTAGAACATTTCCTCATACATTTATTGGCCATTTATATTTCTTCTTTTGTGAAGTGTCTATTTAGATCCTTTGCCCATTTTTTGATTGGGTTGTTTGTTTTCTTAGCTGTGATTTTCTTGAGTTCTCTGTATATCCTAGATATTAGACTTCTATCAGAAAAGTAGCTGGCAAAAATTTTCTCCCACTCTATGGGGTCTCTGTTGAGGTTCTTGATAGTTTCCTTTGCTGCACAGAAGCTCTTTAATGTAATCCCATGTTCCTTTGAGTTGCTTTTGCTTTTGGGGTCTTGTTGAGAAAGTTTTTACCTGTGGCTATGTGCTGAAGTGTTGGCCCTATGCCCTCTTCAAGTAGCTGCAAGGTCTCTGGCCTGACTTCCAGGTCTTTGATCTACCTTGAGTTGACTCTTGTGCAGGGTGACAAAGTGGAGTTTATTTCCATTTTCTTGCATATGGTTAACCACTTTTGCCAGCACCATTTGTTAAGGAAGCTATCTTATTTCCAGTGTACATTTTTGGCTTTTTAGTCAAATATCAATGACTGTAAGCCCATGGGTCTGTTTCTGAGTCTTCTATTCTGCTCAATTGGTCTATGTGTCTGGTTTTTTTTTTTTTTTTTTTTTTTTTCAGTACTGGGAGTTGAACTCAGGGGCATTCTACCTCCGAGCTATATCCCCAGCCCTATTTTTTAGTCTTTATTTTGAAACCGAGTCTCACTAAGTTGCGGAGTGTCTCACTAGGTAGCTGAGGCTGGCCGCGAACCCGGATCCTCCGGTCTCAGCCTCCCGAATGCTGGGATTACAAGCATGCGCCACCACGCCCGGCTGCCTATGTGTCTGTTTTTGTGCCAATACCATGCTGTTTTTATTACTGTGGCTTTGTAGTAGAGTTTGAAGTCAGGTATTGTGATACCTCCTCCATGGTTCTTGTTACTAAGAACTACTTTGGCTATCCTGGGCCTTTTGTTATTCCAAATGAATTTGAGGACTGATTTTTCTATGTTTGTAAGGAGTGATCTTGGTAATTTCATGAGTATTGCATTGAATCTGTAGATCACTTTTGGGAGGATGGCCATTTTGATGATATTTATTCTGCCTATCCAAGAGCATGGTAGATTTTTCCATTTTCTAAGGTCTTCATCAATTTCTCTTTTTAACTTTTTATAGTTTTTCTTATAGAGGTCTTTTACCTCTTTGGTTATGTTTATCTCTAAGTATTTTATTTTTCAGGGTGCTATTGTGAGTGGAATTGTTTTCTGGATTTATTTTTCAGTGGATTTATGGTTGGCATACAGAAAAGCTTCTAATTGTTGAAGATTGATTTTGTGTCCAGACACTTTGCTGAATTTGTTAATCAGTTCTATAAGTTTTTTGGTTGAGTTTGTTCTGTCTTCTAAGTGTAGTATCATGTCATCTGCAAAAAGGGATAGTTTTAGTTCTTCTTTCCCTATTTTTACCCCTTTGATTTCCTTCTCTTGCCTTATTGCTCTGGCTCAAGTACTCTATTGAACAGAAGAGGAATATAATGGACATCCTTGTCTTGTTCCTGTTTTTAGTGGGAACTCTTGCAGTTTTTCTCCATTTAATATGATGTTGGCTGTGGGCCTATTGTATATTGCCTCTATGATGTTGAGGTACGTTCCTTCTATTCCGATTCTCTGCAGTGCTTTTAGCATGTATGGGTGTTGGATCTTGTCAAATGCTTTTTCTGCATCAATTGATGTGACCATGTGATTTTTGGCTTTGAGTCTGTTTATGTGTTGAATTACATGGATTGTTTTTCGTATGTTGAACCAACCTTGCATCCATGGGATGAACCTGACTTGGTCATGTTGTATAATTTTCTTGATGTGGTTTTGAATGTGCATTGCTAGTATTTTGTTTAGCAGTTTTGCATCTAAGTTCATCAATGATATAAGACTATAGTCTTCTTCTCTTGAGCTGTCATTATTTAGCTTTGGTATTAATGTGATGTTGGCTTCATAGAATATATTTGGGAGGGTCCTGTTTCGTTCTATTTCATAGAATAGTTTGAGGAGTATTGTAATTAGCTCTTCTACAAATGTTTTATAAAATTCACTTGAAAAACCACCTGGCCCTCGGCTTTTGTTTGATGTTAAACTCTTCATTGCTGTTTCTATCTCTTTGATTGCTCTTGATCGGTTTAAATTTTCTATATCTTCTTGACTCAAATTAGGAAGATTATATGTGCATAGACATTTGTCAATTTCTTCTAGATTTTCCTTTTTTTTTGGAGTATAGTTTTTCAAAATAGTTTCTGATGATCTTCTGTATTTCCATACTGTCAGTAGTAATATCACCTTTTTCGTCTCTTATTTTGGTAATTTGGGTTGATTCTCTTTTTCTTTTTGTTAGGTTAGTCAATGGCTTATCTATCTTGTTTATTTTTTCAAGAAACAAGCTTTTGGTTTTGTTGATTTTCTGTGTTTTTTTTTATTCTCTACTTCATTCATTTTTGCTCTGATTTTCATAATTTCCTCTCTTCTACTAGCTTTGGGTTTGGACTGTTCTTGTTTTTTGAGTGCTTTGAGCTATGTCAGTAGGTTAATTATTTGTTGATTTTATGTTCGTCTTATGTGGGCACTCAGTGCTATAAATTTTCCTCTTAGTACTGCCTTCAAAGTGTCCCAGAGGTTTTGATATGTTGTGTCTCTGTTTTCATTGGTTTCTAGGACTTTTAAAATTTATCCCCTTATTCCTTCTATGACCCAATCCTCATTCAGCAATGTGGTGTTCAGTCTCCATGTGTTTACATGTTTACTCTGGGTCTTCTTAGAGTTGATTTCTAGTTTCACTCCACTGTGTTCTGAAAAGATGAAGGGAATTATGTTACATTTTTTGAATTTGCCAGTTTTTCTTTGTGGCCAAGCATGTGGTCTATTTTGGAGAAGGTTCCATGTGCAGCTGAGAAAAATGTGAATTCAGCTGTAGTTTGGTGAAAGAGTCTATATGTGTCTAATAGGTCCATTTGGTTTATGGTATTCTTTAGGTCTGAGGCGTCTCTACTGACCTTTTGTTTGGAAGATTGGTTTAGTGATGTGAGAGGAGTATTGAGTCTCCCAATATTAATGTATTGGAATCTATGTGTGTCTTTATGTCATACAGAGTTTGTTTTATGAAAGTGGCTGCACCTATGTTTGAGGCATAGATGTTGATAATTGTTATTTCCTCTTGCTGGATTGTTCCTTTTACTAGTTAAAAATGACCTGCTTTGTCTCTTCTGATAAGATTTGGCTTGAAGTCTAATATATCTGATATCATGGTTGCTACTCCTGCTTGTCTTCGAGTTCCATTGGCATGGACTACCTTACTCCAGCCCTTCACTTTTAATTTCTGGGAGTCTTTGCTTGTAAGGTGTGTTTCTTGCAGGTAGTATATAGATGGATTCTGGGTTTTAATCAATTTTTCCACCTTGTGCCTTTTTTATTGGGGAGTTGAGACCATTTATATTCAGTGTGATTATTGAGAGTTGATTTTTAATTCCTAACATTTTGAATTTTGACTTCTGTTTTCAGTGGTGTTTATTTTTCTTTGCTTGGTTGTTTGCTTCCTGGAAATTATCATTTCTCTGGTTCTGATGCTTACTTGTTAGTTCTTCTTTGTAGTTAATCTCTTTGAATATTTTTTCCAGTGCTGATTCAGAAGACATAAATTCTTTCAGTTTCTGTTTGTCATGGAAGATTTTTATATCTCCGTCAATTTTGAGAGAGAGAGTTTTGCTGGATATGAAAATCTTGGCTGGAAGTTATTTTCTTTCAGAGTTTGGAATATGTTACTCTAGCCCCTCCTGGCTTTCATGACTTGATTTGGGAGGTCTGGAGTGATTCTAATTGGTTTGCCTCTAAATGTCACTTGGTCTTTTACTTTTGTTGCCATTAGAATTCTCTCCTTAGCCGGGCGTGGTGGTGCACGCTTGTAATCCCAGCATTCGGGAGGCTGAGACCGGAGGATCGGGGTTCGTGGCCAGCCTCAGCTACCTAGTGAGGCAACTTAGTGAGACTCGGTTTCAAAAATAAAGAATAAAAAATAGGGCTGGGGGTATAGCTCGGAGGTAGAATGCCCCTGAGTTCAATCCCCAGTACCTCAAAAAAAAAAAAAAAAAAAGAATTCTCTCCTTAGCCTCTACATTAGTCAACTTGATTACTATGTGGCATGGTGAACTTCTTCTTTGGTCTTGTCTGGAGGGAGTTCTATATGTTTCCTGTACTTGTGTGTCAACTTCTCTTTCTATGTTTGGAAAATTCTTTGGTATTACTCCTTTGAAAATATTGTTTATTCCATAAGTTTAAACTTCTAATCCCTCTTCTATGCCTATTATTCTTAGGTTAGCTCTTTTAACATTGGCCCAGATCTCATCGATGTCCAATTCATACTGTCAATTTTTTTTTTAAGTATGTACTATGGATTCATTTTTGGAATGGTCATCTTCTAAGAGTGATATTCTATTTTCCATGTGGTCTAATCTACTATTTATAGTTTGTATTGATGCCTTCACTTCAGTTATATCTTTCACTTACTTCAATTCCTTCCTGTTCAGGGTTTCAGATTCTTTGTTTATTTCTTTCCAACTCTCCCTACATTCTTCCCGAAAATCCTCTATTGTTTCTAGTATTAAAGATCTGAATTGTTCTTCTGGTAATCTCTGGCGTTCTGGGTTGGTGAGATCTGTTATTGAGGGGTTGTGGTGACTCATTGTTTCCTTGCTCTTTTTCTTTCCCATGGTTCTCTTGTTCTTAAATTTATATCTTTGTTGCTCTTGCAAGCTGCCACATCCAGTCTCTGCAGTGGGGGTTTAGAGGTGTCTGCTAGTATATACAGGGACAGGTTGTGTTCAGTGTTAAGGGTTGGGTGAGAAGTCACAGTGATGAATGCAAGAATGGGGTAAAGTAAAGGGTATGATCCAGGAGAATAAGAGGTTGAGTGTGTTGAGGTGATATATTGTAAAGATTAGAGATGGTAGATATGTTGTGGGATTCTGTTGGTCAATGTAGAGTTTTGAGTGTGGTAGTATGAGATGGTCTTGATATGAGTCAGGGAAAAAAGGAAAAAGAAAAGAGAGGAGGAAAAGTGTTGAGGAGAAGAATATAGATGGGAGAGAGGGAGTCTAAATGCCGGGCATTTTCAGTGTGCCTGGAAGGTCTCTATGCCCTATTTGCACTGATTCTTTCTGCACTTCTATTCCTATCTAATCGCTAGAAGGGTGGGTGACTGAGTCTGTGCTTTTTATAGGGCACCCACACCCCAGGGGTGCAATTTAACTTACAGATTCCTGCTGCTCTTGCTCCATTGGGAGGGGTGAGCTGGGTGACCTTGGTGCAGGTTTAAGATGGTTGTCTCAGGTCTTCTTGATTGCTGTTGATCCTGGGGGGATATGGCGCCTGATTATGGTGTGTAGTTCCATAGTTGCTTACTCCACTGGTCGCTGGGGGCACAGGAGGTCAATGAAGGTCTGGGTATCTGGCAAAATGTTGGCTTGGAAAATGGTGGGTCACAAAATGGCGGCTGCTGGAACGCCAGCTCCCTTGTTCTCCTTGGGTTCTGTTCAGCTGCTTTTGTTGCTTTGTTTACTCTTTTGCTGCTTTGCTTTTCTTTCCTGCTGTCAAGAAGCTGCATTTGGGGCAGTTTTGATTCAAGCTCTGAGGTGTAGTTGATCGCTGCTCAGGGTCTGGAAGGAGAAGTGAGCTGGTGTGGTCCCACACATTGTGGTCGCTGTGGAAGGTGTGAGGATCCACCGCCTGGTTAGGATGTGGAGTTCTGGAGTCGCTTACTCCACATCTGATCACTGGGTCCACAGTAGTGTTAGTAGACCCCCGTGTCGGGCCAGCTGCAGCAACTCTGCAGCTTGGTGCCACAGCCGTGTAGTCGGGCTCTCCATGGTCGGCTTTCTGGGGTCTATTTAGTTGTAGTTCAAACTTTGCTTTTTTGTTGCTTATTTTCTTCCAAAAAAGCAGTCAAGAAGCTGCTTTTATGGCAGATTTGATTTGAGCTCACAGTGCCTGAGGAGAGGTGTTTCACTCAGACACCATCTTGAATCAAAACCTCCACCACAAAGTTTTACATAAAACTCATAGCATGTTAAATAACAAATCACTTTTAAATTAACCTTCAGACCAGGTAAGGTGTAATAACCAGTCCAGGATCATAGGGATCTCAACCAAAACAATCCTATCAAAAACTATTAAGTTCATCCTCTCTCCGAACTGTTTCTTTTGGCAACTGCCTGCTGCTATTTCCTAGGATTATTTTTAGGAGGCAGTTTTCTGTTTGCTATCTAAAATTGTGAAGGGGTACTAGTTTATTTGCAAGCTAACATGTTCCTTTACCACAATTTGGGTGTTGCAAAAGACACAAGTCTCCTGGGTCAGAAACAGAAAGCAGCTTACTACCCATGGTAATCATATTTTTGCTCTGATTCTCTGAGCCCTTATATCAGAGCAACAACAAGAGGTTCCAGAGAGGTTTCCTGCTTTTATGTAACCTGGATCCTTTGAACTGCACCAGTAATATGCTTGCCCATTGCTCCAGAGGCAGATAGCTATTCTCTTTCCAAGGTGAACAAACTTACCCTTCGCTACAAGGAAAGCTTCTATCACAAGCTCCCGTGTCTACTCGTTCTACAACTATATCACAAAAGATAGTCCAGAAAGAAGGGCAGCCCACAGCCAATTCTTCTGCTCACAAGATGAGCACAAACACAAATGGTCCAAAGTGAATTACATTCCTAGATTCACTAGTTTAAATTAAAGCACGTGACTCTGTTACAGGATGCTTTTTAATTATCTCTACCTTGTTAATTAAAAAAAATCAAGATTCTTAATGCCAGCACATTATTATTTGTTGCATACTTAGAACAAATGCTCATATAAAGTGTGTCAAAGCCTAATGATTGAAAATAGCCATGATGGGACACGTGCAAAATTTTTAGTGGACTCTTTTATATGCAAAATTGGCTTACATCCCTGGAGATTGAGGAAATAGTGACACATTTGAGATTCTTAAACTTGATACCATATTTAGATAGCAATCAATTTTTAAAAGAAGAGTCAATTTAGTGAGTCTTATCACACCTGCCAATCAGTTCCAACCAGTAGCCATTTAGGTAGCAAGCCAACGTATCATGATTAAAAAAAAAACAACAAATCGACTTGACTTAAGTGACTTAATTTTACTCTCCTCACTTTTTTTTTTTTTTTTTTTTGCGGTACTGGGGATTGAACTCAGGGGCATTCTACCTCCGAGCTATACCCCCAGCCCTATTTTTTATTCTTTATTTTGAAACCGAGTCTCACTAAGTTGCGGAGTGCCTCACTAGGTAGCTGAGGCTGGCCGCGAACCCGGATCCTCCGGTCTCAGCCTCCCGAATGCTGGGATTACA
>PVLC010016022.1:0-22860 GCA_004027655.1 Graphiurus murinus
CACCCTCTCTGACCCTGCTGTGCCCGCCCTGGGGGGCTCCTGCCAGGGGTCTGGAGGATGGCTGAGACGGCTGCCTTATCTGTAAGGACAAGTAACCAGGAGAAACCACATACTACACTGTTACTCCAGCTCTTCTGCTTTTTTCTTTTTTATTTTTTGCAATGCCAAGGATGGAAAACAGGACCCTCACGCACCCATGTTGGGCTAATGTTCTACCACTGAGCTACAGCCCCGTGGATTTATCTTTTATCGAAAAGATCCACCCACTTCATTTGAGAATTAAGAACAGGAACATGACAGTGACTTAGGAGGCTGAGGCAGGAGGATCACCAGTTCCAGGCCAGCCTCCGTAACTTGGTGAGACCATGTCTCAAAATAAAAAAAATAAAAAGGGCTAAGGATGTGGCTCAGTGGTAGAGCAACCCTGGGTTCAACCCCCAGTACCACCACCTCCACCCCACCACCCCCCCACACACAAGAAAAGAAGAATGTGGCCAGGTGTGGTGGCACATGACTGTACTCCCAGTACTTGGGAGGCTGACACTGGAGGATCACAGGTTCAAGGTCAGCCTCAGCCACATAGTAAGACTCTTAGCAACTTAAGTGAGACTGTTTCAAAACAAGATTTTAAAAGGGCTGTCCCCAGTGAAGAAGGAGGAGGAGGAGGAGGAGAAGGAGGAATGTGGGCTTTTAGCAGGCTCATGAACATGACCTTCCAATGAGCCCAGCTCAGGTCCCTCTAAGTCAGGGAAAGGACAGCGGAGAGAGCTGCAGCCAGGAGAGAGGGCAGAGGGCAGAGGTCAGAGGAGGAGCCAGGAGGGAGGAGGGGTATAGGAAGGGGCAGAAGGGGCAGAGGGGAGGAGCCTCAAGAGGAGGCTGGCCCTTGGGCCAGTCAGCAGCCTGTGGCAGGCCCTGGCCCTGCCCACACCAGTGCCCTCGAGCTTTGGGCCTCTGGGTCTGAGCTGTGTCCAGGGGCCTTGGCGTATCCCTGGCTATAAACATGTGGGTGGTTCTAAGCCACTCCAGGAAGCAGGAAAGTCCCCACCCCTCCTGGAGATCCAGGAGGGCCAAACCGGCTCAGCTGGAGACTGACAGGATACTCAGGAATGTTCCAGGGCCACTTACACTCCTGCCTCTGCGGCCTGGCAGCCTGCCAAGGCCCATCCCAGCACATTCCCCTCCTGACCAGTCAGCCTTCCAATACCACTCCCTAGCCCCCCAAAGCCAGAGGAACCCCTGGATACCTGCTGCTCAGCCTGCTCGGAAAGCGCCCTCCGGCTCCCCTCCGCTCTGGCTCTCCTACGGTGGTGGACGGGGGGGGGGGGGGGGGGGGGGGGGGGGGGGGGGAGCTGGCTGGGGCCCCAAAAGGATCAGTCCAAGCCCTTCTGCCCCCGTCCCCTTCCTTCCCGTAGCCACAGCCAGAATGATGCAAGTCCCTGAGTGAGGGGTTTCCAGGGCCTCCCTCCACAGCACTGCTCTTGCCTTGGCCCCCCTCGCCTACCCACCACCCATAGCCCCTGCCTTTCTGGGGGTCACTTTGCACATGGACTTCAGTTCTAGCTCCCTCCTGAGCTGGCACAAGGAGTGGCCTGTGGCCCGGGAGCCTGAGCCGCCAGTACAGCAGGCGCAGAGAGGACCCTGGACTCCGCCCCTCTGGGAGCCCATGAGGAGGCAGGGCTTTCTGTCCCCACAGCCCTCTGGATGCAGGCACCAATCTGGGGATCCCAGGAGGGTAGGAGAGTCTTGGGGGACCCTGAGCAAAAACCTCTGGCCCCTGGATCCCCTTAGCATGGGGTAATCAAAGGACAACTGTAGTCTCAGCTCTACTTCCTCCAAAGGGATCACACCCGAAACGCAAATGGGGCCCATCTGGGGTTCTTCCCCAGAGAGCATGGCAGCCATCCCTTGCTCCTCCCTGCCTGACTCTGCCAGCCAGGACACCCTATCTCCCGACCACTGCCCACCCTGAGAACCCACTTGCCTGCCCCTGGAGACGGCCTCAGAGCGCTGCTCCCGGGCCACCCAGCCTGCCCTTCCTGTGGCCTGACCAAGCCCTCCCTCAGTGCCTGTCCGTTGCCCCGCTCCAGCCCAGGGAGATGGGAGCCCTGTTCATGTAGCTCCCCAGGCTCGCCAGGTCCCACCAGCACCCAGGGTCCATGCTGCGACTGGGTCCATTCTTCCTTTTCTTTTTTTGTACTGGGGATCGAATCCAGAAGAATTCTACCTCTGAGCTATATGCCCTACCCCCAGCCCTTTTTATTTTGAAACAGGGTCTTACTAAGTTGTTGAGGCTGGCCTTGAACCTGTGATCCTCCGGTCTCAGCCTCCCAAATACCAGGATTACAGGCCTGTACCACCATGCCTGGCAACAAGTGGGACCATTCTGAGCACCAGGGAGCCCTGGGTGGGTCCAGGGCTATCTCCCAACTTTGCCAGCCAAGCCCAGCATGCAGTTCTGGTTTGGGGGAGCATGAGCCAGTGTGACACATAGGCGTCTGTCAATCAAAGCATATTGACTGAGCTTTCCTGCCTGCGGTAAGTGCATCAGTGCCCGTGGGGTGGGGGACAGAGCCGGTGGAGCCTACCTTGCACCTCTGACACTGGCCGCTTGAACAAACCTACAGTGGGATTTGGGGGACAATTGGGCCTCTCATCCTTGACCCTGGGAGGGAGTCAAAGAGGCCCAGGGAGAGGCTCAGGTAGGAGGGTATTGCGGAGCCCAGGCTGGGGCTTCTCCCTGCAGCTCCATTTCTGAGCCTCGTCCGTCCTGGAGACGCCAGGACACAGGACACAGCAGGCAAAGGACATCAGCTCTGTCTACCATCTGGGAGGGGGTGGAGGCTGAGCTCCCTCTGCATATGTCCACCTCGTGTGCACAGGTGTGTGCATGCTGGTGCAGGAGGCCCGAAGCCCCCCGTGGCTAGCGCGGCTCAGCTGTGCAGTGTCCCTGTTGTCCTGGGCGTGGGCGGTGCCCTGCAGAGGCCGGAGCCCTGGTCAGGAGAGGCCCGGGTCCAGGCGCCTGTGAATGGCACCCAGCTTCTCCCTCAGCGTGGCAAAGGTGGGTCGCTCCTCTGGGCTGCCCTTCCAGCACTTCAACATGAGCGTGTAGACCTCGGCCGGGCAGGCGGCCGGGCACGGCAGCCGGTACCCTCGACTGATCTGCTGCAGTGTCTCATGGTTAGTCATTCCTGGGGAGAGGGGAGGAGAGGGGCCGGGCAGGAGCTGCCTTGGTTCTGCCTGGGTATCACTGTGGAGCCCTCCCCCTGAGCCCCTTGGGTAGACCCGACAGGGCAGCCTTGGGGCCATGCCCTGGGCAGGGTACACCTCCTCTGGTCTCCTCCCGGGCATCACACCTTCGTAGGGACACTGGCCGTAGGTGAAGACCTCATAGAGCAGAACGCCAAAGGACCAGACGTCTGACTTCTGGGAGAAGATGCGGTAACTGGCTGCCTCGGGCGCCGTCCACTTCACAGGGATCTTGACGCCGCTGCTTGGGGAGTAGATGTCCTCCTGGGGGCCAGGGGAGGCCGGTGGTGGGGCAGGTGGCTCAGCACCCTCCCTCCCGGGAACAGGAGCCCAGAGCCCCACTGACCTTGAGCAGCCGGGCCAGGCCAAAGTCGGCCACCTTGCAGGCCAGGTCATCCCCCACCAGCACGTTCCTGGCGGCCAGGTCCCGGTGCACCACGCGCCGCTCCTCCAGGTAGCTCATGCCCTCAGCCACCTGGCAGGCGAAGCTCAGCAGGAGAGGCGGGCTCAGGGCCTGGCCCTCGGCGCCTGCAGGGGAGAGGGACTCAGCGGCGACGGGCCAGAGGGCAGGCCTCACGAGAGCCTCCTTCTCCCCACCTCTGAGATAGAGTGAGAAAGGAACCACTCACTACAGACACAGCGGACAGAAGGACGGCAGGAAGAGAAGGTCCTGTGTCCATCACTGTGACTGATCTGTGCAGGCTACTTCCTGGACACCAGCTCTGGCCCCAAGGCAGAGCAGGGCCAGAGGAGGCCCAAAGGGGGCCCAAAGGGGGCCCAAAGGGGGCCAAGGGCTGGGCTGGGCCCAGGGTCACATTGTGCAGAGGTTGGTAATGCAAATGGACTCCAGTCTCGGCCTTGGAAACACAGGTCACTGACTGTCCCTCAGTGAAGCCGGGCTTAGCTGGACTGGGGCTGACAGACCAGTGATTACGGCCGAGCCACACGTGCCCAGGCATCGTGAAAGGTCTCAGGGAGAGCCCACCGTCCCCGCTGGGCCAGGGCAGATACTCACTGCCCAGGTAGGCTTGCAGGTTACCCTTGCGCATGAGCTCAGTGACGATGTACACGGGCCCCCCCGCGGAGCACACCGCATGCAGCCGGATGAGCCGCTCGTGCCTCAGGGTCTTCAGCACCTCCACCTCCTTGCTGAGGTCGGACGCCTTCATGTCAGCTACAGGACAGAAGGCTGATGCGGACGGACAGCCCTGCCCCCACCCTGCCCCCGGGCTATGGGGCCAAAGGGCGAGTGGGGCCCGGGCCTGCCTGGCTGCAGGACAGGGACTCACCTGACTTGATGACCTTGATGGCCACAGGCAGGGAGCCAAGCCACAGGCCTTCCCACACCTCCCCGAAGTAGCCTTCGCCCAGCTTCCTCTGCAGGACAAACTCCGAGCGCGGCCGCTCCCATTCATCCTGGGCCAGGGACTTCTGTGGGGAAGGGGTTCAGTGCGGGCAGGCAGGGTGGGCCTCCAGCAGGCCCTGCCTCCCTGTTGGTCCCAGGCAGAGCCCCAGGGTCGCAGGGTCTGGCCTCAGGCACCTCTCCCCCCCACACACACCTGCGCTCAGCCCAGGCCCGAGCTGGGCAGAGGGGAGACCATGCTGACCTCTAAGAGGACCAGCCCAGAGCTACAGGAGCTAATTACTTTGGGGACCTAAGTGGCACTTTTGCCAGAGCCGGAAATCCGTCCATAAACCTTCATTACTGCTCCTGGCTGGGCTGTCATTATGAGACCAGACAAACCAGGCTGCCACCCTGGCCCCCAGCACAACTCATCTGGGAGTCCTGAGAAGGGGCAGCATCGGGGGTGAGCCCCTCCTCCCACTGCTTCTGCCCTCGGGGCCTGCGGCAGTGGTGGCCTGCCTCCTCCTGCTCCCCTGCAGAGCTGGGCACACCCTACAGGTCCCCGCCCCCTAGGCACCCCAGCATCTCTCCTCTAGCAGCCCCAAAGGAGCTAGAACTCCAGAGAGCCCACCCAACCAGCGTGTCCAGGAACCACCGGGCACCGGTGCCCAGGCAGGGCAGGCCGCAGCCTGCTGAGCGTCTCTGAGACAGAGACAGACTCTGGGTGCACCTCAGGCCCACCTGGGGCACGCAGGGCTGCAGCAGGGGGTTCTGGATCAGCTTCCAGTTGGCCTTGTAGTAAGCAAGTAGAGCCTCCAGGCTGGGGAAGAGTTGGCCCTCCTGCAGGTAGAGGCTGCCGCCGGGCGCCGTACAGATGCGGTAGTGGCAGACTTTGGCCTGGGCTCGGACTGGGGGACAGAGATGGACCAGCGCTTCAGCTGCAGGCTGCCCCAGACATACTCCTAGCTCCCGCAAGTGGGCTAGCTCAGACAAGTCATGGGGTCCCTGAGATGGCCAGCCCTGTGTGTAGGAGGGGTGTGGGCAGCTGCAGGCCGGGGGGCATGGAGGAGGCTCTAGGGGCACAGAGGAAGTGCTTAAGAGATATTGTTGAATGCATGCATGCAAGAATGAATGAGAAAAGGAAGGGGAGGAACACGAGTGCCCAGAATGTCTGCTGGGCGTGAGCGAGGGGCTGCTACTGTCTGGGACCAACCACCCCAAGGTCAAGGGTGCCTGGCCCAGCAGGGGCTGAGCAGGACACCCACTGGGGGTCAGTCGCTAGGCGTCGCCCACGTACCTGACAGTGAGTAGCCGCCGAGGCTGCTCTCGCTGGGCCGGATGAGGAAGGCACCTGGTGCATTCACGGGGGACAAGAGCAGCTGCTGGGCCTGCGTCCGGCTGATGCCACAGAAGAACCAGCTGCAAGCAGTGGGCGTGGCGGTCACCTTACAGCCCCAGCCCAGTGCGACCCTGGCCAGGCCTCGGGGCACAACCGTCCTGCCGTCTCTAAGACACAAGGTGCACCGTGCCTGATTCTAGGGTCTCCGCCCAGGGTCTACACAGCTCCTGCCCTCAGTTCTGGCCCCTGCCCCCAGTTGGCCTCATGGGTCCTTAGAGCTAGACAGGGGGACCAGTAGGGCTGGCAGAGAGCTGACCCAGCCACCATCAGGTGACCCGAACACTGTTCCTGCAGGAAGACTGTCCACTCTCTTGGGCCTGTTAGACCTGCTGCAAATGACCTCCAATTCTCTGCTCATCGAGGGACCGCTAGCCCCAGCCACATCGCAAGCCAACAATGAGCCTGGGCCACAGGCTGACCCATCAAACTTGAAACTTTGCTGAGCCCCCGTGGGGGGCCACAAGGAACTGGGTCCCCAGCAAGCTGCCTCAGGCCGCCCTGCTGGGCTTCCTGCCGAAGACCATGGGCGCCACCTGGCTAGACATGGCCCACCACCAGCCTTAGCAAGGTGGCTAGGTAGGGGCTGGGAGCCCCTAGAGGAGCTGTCGAGCCAGGCTGGGCAGGGAGTCAGGAGAGGCAGCCAGCAGGGATTTGGGGGGAGAAGGTCCTTGGGCAGGTCCTGCGGCCCCCCTCAAGCTCCCTGACTTCTGTTCCCAGGGATGGTTCCCCTCCTGAGCTGGGTGCTTGAGACCACATGAGCAGCCGGGAAGCAGGAACTCCCAGGTACCCACTCCTCAGATTCCCGGGGCCTCCCCCATCCAGAGGGGCATCCACCTAAGTCACACCGGGAGCACTGCCACCAGGAGCACTGTGCTCCTCTCATTCCCAGAAGGCAGTGACCTTGGAGAAAGACAGCTCCCAGCTCTGCCCCAGTGTGTCTCTGTTGCCCAGTGCCTAGGTGGAGCTCCAGGCCTGGCTCAGCCTCCCACTTCCGGGACCTTCCAGGGACCCAGGATCCAAGCATGCCGCCCACAGTCCCACATCCACCCAGCTGGGGGAGCACAGAGAGACAGGCCCTGTAGGAGAAGAGTCAGGAGGGACCCTGGAGACTCAGAGCAGCCCACAGGAGAGCACAGGGCCTCCATGCCCCACACGGGAGCCACGGGCAGAGGAACTCATGTGGCGGGGCACGGGGCTGGGCTGAGGGGGAGGGGTCCAAGGCCGAGGTCTGAGAAATAGGAGTTGTGTCAGCAGGCAGGCTGGACATGGGGGAGTGCCAGGACATGGCCGACGCTGGGCCAGATCACCCGGAGGACATAGGTCCTCCTGAGACCGGCTGGGTGGCAGGCTTGGGAAGCCCACAAACTCTTTTTTTTTTTTTTTTTTTTTTTTTTTTTTGGTACGGGGGTTTGAACTCAGGGGCGTTCTACCTCCGAGCTATACCCCCAGCCCTATTTTTTATTCTTTATTTTGAAACCGGGTCTCACTAAGTTGCAGAGTGCCTCACTAGGTAGCTGAGGCTGGCCGCGAACCCGGATCCTCTGGTCTCAGCCTCCTGAATCCTGGGATTACAAGCGTGCGCCACCACGCCCGGCTCCACAAACTCTTTTAAGGAGCCAGAGGTACAGTCCGAAGAGGCTGCCTGACTGCTGAGCACCTCCTACAGTCAAAGGGCCCCTGCCTTCTGGGGTCCACCGGGAGGGAGACGAGACCCTCCAGCAGGTGAAGGGTCTCTGAGGTCCCTTTTGAAGACAGCAGGGCTGTGGGGGACCAGGAGAAGCAAGGCTTCCCCCGACACATCGCAGCCTTTTCCTAGAGCCCCTCCCCGGGCCCCTGCAGGATGCAGTCCTGGCCCTGTGCACATCCTGATCTTGGGAAGATGCGCCTCAAGGTCTGTCCCTGGGGCGTGGGCCCAGGTGTCTGGAGCTAATGACACCTGAACATGGTCAGCCCTTTCATCTCCAGGCCCAGGCAGTCATTAGCTATCTGGGGAGCAGCCCTGCCCCCCAGGAGCCCTGCTCTGCCTGCCAGCAGCCTATGGGAGCTGAGACACAAACCTGGGCTGCAGAGAGCAGGTCCAGCCAGGCACAGGAGCAGGGCAGCCCCACTGGGCAGCTACCAGCTTGGCCTGACCTGCTCCCCAGTAGCTTCCAGGCTGTCCTTGCCTAGCCTGCCCCCAGATGCACCACCCTCCCAGCTGCTGTGGAGGAGGCACCTAAGCCCCCCTAGGGCCTCTTGACAGTGGGGATCACAATAGCCATGAAATCAGGGGCTGCATCCCAAGATTTGGGTCCAATACTCAAGGCCGCTGCACTGTATCCCCCCACACCTGCCTGGCCCTGCTTGAAGCTGGCACCCAGTTGTGGTCAGCACCCGCCTATGACCCAGGAGGCTACACAGACCTGCAGGACTTCAGCGTGGGCCTCTCCAAGGACCCACCCAGGAGAGCCCCTGCCCTCGTATTGCTGACCGTTGTGCAAATAGCCAGGCATCCACACCGGACACCTGCTGACCATAGGTACTCTGGGGAATGGCTGGCTCTGCCCAAAACCCACACCCACTTCCCATACTAGCCAGGGTCATGTCTGCCCCACACTGAACCCAGCTTGAGGTGTTTGGGCAAGTGTGGACAGGTAAGGGGGCAGGAGAACCCAAGGCTCTGGCTTGGCCC
The DNA here is from genome assembly GCA_004027655.1 of Graphiurus murinus. Lineage (NCBI taxonomy): Eukaryota > Metazoa > Chordata > Mammalia > Rodentia > Gliridae > Graphiurus > Graphiurus murinus. The sequence continues at coordinate 8,662 of PVLC010016022.1, forward strand.
AGCGCCCTGCATGGCCCCCGGGAGCCTCAAGCACTTGCCAGAAGCTCCTGACTCACCCCACACCCTCCTCTCCCAGCAGTGACCACTCAGCGAACACCAAACTGAATCCCGGCGAGGACAGGGTCCTGGGATGACTGCCTTTGCTGGACAGGCCCACTCAGCCCTGCCCACTCCTGTCTGTCCCCTGCAGCAGCGCAGTTATTCCGGCCCCACACCTGCCTGCTTAGCCTGGTGCCAACAGGCCCTCTGTCAACAGGGACATGATGCCCGCTCCAAATCTTGTCTTATTCACTCCCCAGGCCTGCGACAGGCAGCTCCAGGCACCCAAGCCCAGGTACTCACGGTTGGTCTGAGAGTGTCTCCGGGGCAGCCTTGGCAACATAGGTGATGGGCACCAGGCCCGTGCTGGGTGGGCCCGAGAGCCTGCGGGCGAAGATGTAGTCGCCCTCCTCCTTGAGGGCGTAGAGCCTGTCCCCGCGGCTGACGCTCAGCTCCTCCGCACAACGAGCAGTGAAGTCGTAGAGAGCGCGGAAAAGCTGCGCGCGCTGCACTGGGGACGCAGCAGGGCTCCGAGGGGGGCTCGGGTGCCGGGCCGGCGTTGGGGGCCCTGGGCTCGGGGATGCGGTCCTCCGGCTCACCCGCCGCCAGATCTTGTCCCAGAAGGACAAGAAAGCCAGCCGCTTCCTGAGGAAGGGCTCCGTGCCCCCGGGGGGCGTCAGGCCAGGCTGCCGTCGCAGGCACATGGGGCAGCCCCAGGGTCAGCAGGCCAGGTGGAGGGCGAGCAGGCGGAGGAGGCTGGACGCAGTGGCCATGGGCCAGGAGCCCAGAGTGTGAGGGAGAAACTGGAAGGGCCGGTGGGACAGCCAAATCTTGGAGCGCTCCCTGCGCAGCGTCCCTACCTGGCACCGGGTGTGGGGTGACAGGTGACACCGACCACCACCGCGGTCACTCGAGAGGGTCCCTCAACAAAGCACACCGCCTCCGCCTGCTTCCCAGGCTGGCGTTCCGACAGGTGGGGCAGAGGACAGCCCCCAGCCCGGGCCACACCACAGCCCCTCCTATCCTTGACCACTACGAAGTCTGGTGTGCGGGATCTCCCCTGATCGCCCGCGACAGCTTGGGGCAGCTGGAGGCGGGGCTTCGGCAGGGGCGGGCTCCCAAGGGGCGGGGCCTGTGAGGGCGGGACTGAGCGGGGCTGCCACCGAGAGGGGCTCCCAGGAACCAGGCAGGGTAGGGGGTCTGCGGCAGAGGGGGACTCCTAGAGGCCGGAGGGAGGGGCTAAGGGCGGGGTCTGCAGCAGAGGCGGGCTCCCAGGGCGGGGGGGCGGGGTCTGCAGCAGAGGCGGGGTCCCAAGGACCAGAGGGAGGGGCTAAGGGCAGGGTCTGCACAGAGGCGGGCTCCCAAGGACCAGAGGAAGGGGCTAAGGGCGGGGTCTGCACAGAGGCGGGCTCCCATCCGGGACTAGAGGGCAGGAAGGGGCTGCGGCAGAGGCAGGCTCCCAGGAGACCCCGGGCAGGGTGGAGCTGGGTGAAGCGGTCAGGCAAGCGCTGGTAGCTCTCTTCCTCCCGACGCCCAAGCCCAGGAAGGAGGCGGCGGCTCTACCCTGCCAGGCCCCCCAAATAAACTAGAGAAAGAGCCAGGCGTGGTGGTGCACGCTTGTAATCCCAGCATTTGGGAGGCTGAGACCGGAGGATCCGGATTCGAGGCCAGCCTCAGCTACCTAGTGAGGCACTCTGCAACTTAGTGAGACTCGGTTTCAAAATAAAGAATAAAAAAATAGGGCTGGGGGTGTAGCTCGGAGGTAGAATGCCCCTGAGTTCAATCCCCAGTACCGCAAAAAAAAAAAAAAAAAAAACTGGAGAAAGGCCAAACTCCTGCCCGATGGCGGCCTTCCTAGAATGGAGGTCGGTGGAGGGGCGCTGCTGCTCAGCCCCCGTGACGACAAATATTTGGAAAAATTGCTTGGTTATTTCAGTGTTGGCCAAATACCGTGTGTGTGCGTGTGTGTGTGTGTGTGTGTGTGTGTATTAATGAGGGTTGATCCCAAGGGAGTTCTACTACCGAGCCACACCCCAACCCTTTTATTTTTTACTTATTTGTGGCACTGGGGATTGAACCCAGGGGCCTTCCACCTCCAACCTACACCCCCAGCCCTTTTTTGTTTTTTTATTTTAAAACAGTGTTGCTAAATCACAGCACGCTGTCCTCGAACCTGTGGTCCTCCTGTCTCAGCCTCCCAAATACTGGGATTACAGACGTGTACCACCAGCTGGCCCAGTGCAAGGCAGACCCTGCACACGTGCGGGCAGCCTGGCACACCTAGCAGTGGCCTCTTAGCACATGCGCAGAGCACAGGTAAGCCCTCAGCACTGGTTCACCCCGCTCCACCCTGTCCGGGGTCTCCTGTGAGCCTAAGCGGCAGCCGCTTCCTACCCTCTAGTCCGGGATGGGAGCCTGCCTCTGCTGCAGACCCCACCCGTAGCCCCTCCCTCTGGTCCCAGTGCTGCAGCGGGACTGAGCTTGTAAATGAACTCATGCTGGTGATTGCAGGGGGCTCGGTGGAGGGCCCGGCACACCGGGAGCACCCGGCGAGGTGGGGGTGAGGGTGGGATGTGGCTTCTGGGCTGCTGGCCAGGACGTGCTCCACGGCCACAGCAGGGAGGAGGCAGCAGGACATCTGGCTCCAACTGGAGATACAAACCAGGTGGTCTTCATGCAGGCCAGGGACAACAGGCAAGTCCCAGAGGGCTTGCACCCCTTCCCAGGTCCTCTCCCTGCACACCCAGGAGGGACCCTAAATTGAGGTGTGGATGGGGGAGCAAGCCCCTGCCAGCCCAGTTCTTGAGACTGGTTCTGGGACAGGGTCCAGGGTGGGGGTCCCACCTGCAGGCTCTCTCTCCCCAGCTCAGCCTGGTTAGCACCTAAGTGCTTTTTGTAGAGCCTGTCTCTCATTAGGAAGGCCACAGACCCTCCCTCCACAGCAAGCACTTCCTCAAACTTCACATTGTGTGGTTAAAGGTAGCCATCACACAGGAGCAACAGTTGTCCAACAAATGGCAAGCCCCTCACTACCTACCTGCCTAGGAGCAGCGACTGACCTCTCTGAAATGTATCGAAGGGCTTTCGGGACACTGCAGCAGGCTATGAGTGGTAGGTAATGCAGCAATGCTATCCAGGATTGCTCTCACTGGCTCCCCTGGTCAGAGTCCCAAGGAGCTGAGTCCCTCCCCACAGCTTGAATGGTCTGGGGGTGGGGGGGATGAGAGGCACAGATTCATCCTACTGGGGGTGTCCAGAAAACTAAGTACAAACACAAAGCTCGGGGAGGCCTGGAAGGGGCCCTGAGGCTCACAGCCTACCGCCTGCCTTTCCATATGAAAGTGTGGGTTTTTGCACACCAACTCCCTTAAGTCTTCCATATTTACGCTGTGTTCCCTGGCAGGAAGCCCAGCTTCCTGTCTCCAGCTCAGGAAGTCATGAAGAGGCCTCCTCTGGCCTGGGAGTCCCCTCCCACACACACACCTCCCATGTTGCCAGGACTCAGGACATTCCACTGCAGTGGGAGCCCAGAGCAGGCATTGGTGGTCAGAGCAGGAGAGGAGAGGTCTGCTCAGTCCTCTGGCCTGGCCTCCCCCTGGTCCCCAGGCCTCCTGTCAGTGCAAGGAAATGCTCAGAGAGGCAGGGCAGAGGACAGTGGGCTACCCAGGCGGCCACCATCCCCAAGCCCCAAGGAGGGGGTCTTCTCTCTCCTTCTATGGATAAGGAAGCAAAGTTCATCCCTCCTGAGGTCAGAGCAGAGAGCAACCTGTGCCTTGCAGAAGGAATCCAGCTCCCAGTGAAGGCCTAGCCATCTCCCAGTGACCAAGACAGAGAGTCAGACCCCTCAGGGATTCCCCTAGAGGGAGAGAGACCCAAAGCTTCTTCAGGGACCAGGCCAGAGAGCTCCTGGGCGGCTCGGCCAGTCTAGTGGGCTCTGCAGGGAGCAAACCCACATTGTCACTCCACCTCCACGCCCTCCACCGACCCTGAGCCCCCACTCCACACCCTGACCCCAAGCCGGGTTCCCCTCCCCAGCTCTGGCTACTCAGATCCTGTTGGGCCCTCCTCTCCCATCAGGCCGCTGCCCCGGGAGCCCCTCTGTCCCAGGATGCCTCCCCTCCTGGTCCACCCTCCCCCACATCCCTTCCTCCTGCTCCTGGAGGTTGGGCCCATGCTCTTGCCTTCCTCAGCTCATCCATCAGTGTGACCACAAGACCAACCCCTCCCCTCCCCTCCTGTGCTGGCCGGCCTGAGACACAGAGGCTGCAGTGGGAAGGGCGGGCCCTGAGGGGATCTCCCTGGGTGGGGTCAAAAGACCAGGTTGAAATCCCACTGTAGAGCCCCATGTGGTGGTCCACGCTTGTAATCCCAGTACTTGGGGGCTGAAGACAGGCAGGGTGGTGGCCAGCCTCAGCTACTTAGTGAGGCCCTTCACAATTTAGTGAGACCCTGTTTCAAAAATAAAGAATAAGCCAGGCGTGGTGGTACACACTTGTAATCCCAGTACTTGGGAGGCTGAGACAGGAAGATCGCAGGTTCTCAGCCAGCCTCAACTACTTAGTGTGGCCCTCCACAACTTAGTGAGACCCTGTTTCAAAATAAAGAATAAAAAAAATAGACTGGGAGCTGGGCGTGGTGGTGCACGCTTGTAATCCCAGCATTCAGGAGGCTGAGACCAGAGGATCCGGTTCGTGGCCAGCCTCAGCTACCTAGTGAGACACTCCGCAACTTAGTGAGACTCGGTTTCAAAATAAAGAATAAAAAATAGGGCTGGGGATATAGCTCAGAGGTAGAATGCCCCTGAGTTCAATCCCCAGTACCGAAAAAAAAAAATAGACTGGGGCTGTAGCTCAGAGGTAGAATGCCCCTGGGTTCAATCCCCAGTACCATAAAAAAAAAAAAGAGGGGGGAGCAGGCACCATGAAGGGTCCCCATGGGCGTGGAACTCCCGTGACTGTCAATGTCAGTGTCCCGGTGTGATCTCCTGCTACAGCTTTCCAAGATGTTCCCCTCCGAGGAAACCAGGGTGCCAGGGATCTATGCTGTTCCTCTAACTGCTCATGAACCCACATTATCTCAAAATGAAACCTTTATTTGAAAATTAGATGGGAAATTAGGAACAGAAACAAGGGGGTGGGGCCAAGGAGCTGGCAGAGGCCCAGTCATGGCTGGCCCCACATTCCTCCCCTGGGGGAGCGCTGCAGGGCTGTGGGGAGGAATCTTCAGCCTCTGCTTTCCATCCCACCCCCTTCCCAGGTGCCAGACACACCCCTCAACCTTCAGCCCATTCTCCAAAAGATCAGGCCCTCCTCCCTCAGACCCATGGGGCATCTCTTGAGTTTGTAGCCAGGCAGAGACAGATCAGCAGCCTCTGCCCCTCTCCCTCAGGCCTGAGGGGGTGCAGGCCCAAGGGCAGCAAAGCCACCTCCCCAGGATAGGGTCACCAGGAAGGATGGGGAGGCGCTGGCTATGGGGGGATAGGAAGAGCCCAGGAACAAGTCTCATCCTGGAAGGTTCCCCCACCTCTTCCTCCTTCCTTCCCCCAGGAGAGGCAGGACGTCTTGGGATTTGAGATGACTGCCAGGAAGACCCCATTTATCCAGACCCAGATGGGGCAAGAGCTTGGGCAAGCCGCAACAGAGGGGCCGGCGTGTGAGAAGTGGCTCCCCTCCCCCTCCCGCTGACTGCCCGAGGTTACTCCACCGTCCAGTTCCGGGTCACCTCCTCTCCCCAGTTTCTCCGAGGACCCCAGGGCAGAGCTCAGGTCCCATACCCCAGAGACCTGCGCTGGGCCTGCCGCGGTGAGGCCAGTCGGCCTCAGTTTCCCGATTCAGCGGAACCTGACTGCGAGCCTGTCTTTCGACGCAGGAGGGGCGGGGCCGAAGCCCGGCTTGAGTCCGCTGGGCCCTGAATCTTCGCCTAACGGGTGGAGTCTGCGTGCAGCCCCCGCAAATCTCAGGGACTACACCAGAGCCCCGGGAGGGGGCGTCACAATGGCGCGTAGTCTCCATGACAACCCTCTGGTTGCGCTCAAGGCTGCCCGGAGGGCGCAGGACAGTCCGAAGCAGGGCTCCGCTCTGCCCGGAGGCCAGGCACAGGCTGGGCAGGCGCCCCAGCACTTGGAGAGGACGGCTGGGGGCTCGGGGAGAAGAGGGGTAGGTAAAGGGGGTTGGGGAGGTGGACAGCGGGCCAGGGAGGCGGAGGAGTGTCGGGGTGGGGATCGAGGGTTTGCGCTCTAGTCTGGGGAGTCTCCTGGAGTGTGGGGGGCCAGTCCGGGGAACTGTGGTCTCAGCTTCTGGGGAGGCTGAGACAGGAGGATCCTCTGAGGGCAGGAGTTTGAGGCCAGTCTGGAGAGTGAGCTACCACGCTTTCAGCCTCAGGCTCCACCTCTGTGAGGCAGGGTGACAGGCCTTCTCCCTTTGTGGGTCTTTTCCTGTGAAGTCAGCGAGCCCTTTCAGGCTGCCCAGCACAGATCGAGGGCTCAGTCCAGGATGGGGGCCCCAGCACAGATCGAGGGCTCAGTCCAGATGGGGGCCCCAGCACAGATCAAGGGCCTGGGGACTGGCCTGGGGTGGGGGGGACTCCTCAGACCCCTTTGAGCAGCCCTGTCCTCTGCTGTGCAACCAGGGTGCAGCATGGAGGGTCCCCAGGGAGAACCAGTGGGCAAGTGTGGTCTACAAATGCCCCAACATGGGTCACACACGCTGCTCAGGGCCACCCTAGTCCTCTCCACAGCCTGAGGACACCGTCCCTCACGTCCCAAAAGGAACTAAGGTTCATGCTAGCCTCCACGCTGGCCAGTGGCTGGGCTCTGGCACAGGCCATTCTGACCCCAGGGGTCCCTCTCTGTCTCACTGCCTCAGAGACAACTGGCCCGTTGGTAGAAACTTTCTGCCCAACATCCACTTTTGCCCAGCCCTCCAGGCAGCTGCGCCCCAGGGGAGGGCAGAAGCCAGTGTGGGGCAGAGGGCCAGGGTCAATACCAGAGCTCATGCCCCGCTGCCCTTGCCCCCAGCTCCTGGACAATGAACTTCCAGGTAACAGGCCTGGGCCTGGAAAAGATGAAGCTGGACAGTCCTCAGTCCTTTCTGGACACGGAGGAGGTGGAGGAGGCAGATGACCAGCAGCTGTTGGAGCCAGAGGCTTGGAGGACCTACATGGGGCGCCGCAACGCGCTGCGTGAGTTCCTGACCTCCGACCTGAGTCCCCACCTGCTCAAGCGCCACCACGCCCGCATGCAGCTGCTCAAGAAGTGCTCCTACTACATTGAGATCCTCCCTAAGCACCTGGCCCTGGGCGACCAGAACCCGCTGGTGCTGCCCAACACCATGTTCCAGCTCATCGACCCCTGGAAGTTTCAGCGCATGAAAAAGGTGGGCACGGCGCAGACCAAGATCCAGCTACTGCTGCTGGGAGACTTGCTGGAGCAGCTGGACCGTGGCCGCGCGGAGCTGGACGCCCTGCTCGAGTCTCCGGACCCGCGGCCCTTCCTGGCTGGCTGGGGGCTCGTGGAGCAACGGCTGGCCGACCTGTCGGCCGTCATGGACAGCTTCCTGGCCATGATGGTGCCGGGGCGCCTGCATATCAAGCACCGCCTGGTGTCTGACGTCGGAGCCACCAAAATCCCACACATCCGGCTCATGCTGAGCACCAAGATGCCCGTCATGTTCGACCGAAAGGAGTCGGTGGCCCACCAGGACTGGGTCAGCCTGCGCTGGTTTGTCACCGTCCAGCCGGCTGCACCAGAGCAGTTTGAGCTGCGCTTCAAGCTGCTGGAGCCTCGGACACAGCAGGAGTGTACGCAGTGTGGCATCGTGCCCGTGGCCACCTGCACCTTCGACGTCCACAACCTGCTGCCCAACCGCACCTATAAGTTCACCATCAAGAGGGCGGAGAGCTACACACTGGTGTATGAACCCTGGTGGGACAGTCTCACCCTGCAGACCATGCCAGGAGCCCCCGGAGGGCCCGCCCCCAGTCGGCTGGGCAAGCCCAGCCCGCCCCTGACCGCACCTTCCGAGAGATGATTTTCTAATATTTATCCACTAATAAAGAGGAGTATACACACAGAGAATTAAACAAACCTACTAAGGTTTTAAGGCAGCAGTGTCTTCCTGACGGTCCAGCACCCCTCAAGTCCCAGGACCCCCTTAGCTCCTGCTGTCTTTCCAGGGCAGCCCCAGGCTGGACCCTCCAGGATGGCTAACCATGGGAGCAAGAAGCCCCAGCCCTGGCACCTGGCTTCCACCCCCTGCCCCATCTCTGCTAGGATGGGGCTCCTTGAGAGTAACACTCTGGGGTCCACTGGACCCCACTAGGGCAGGCATGACCCAGGTGCTCCTGTCCCTGGCTTCCTTGGGGCCCGCAGTCCAGGGCAAAGAGGATATTTTATTTTTAAAATAAAAGATAGCTGGGCGTGGTGGCTCACGCTTGTAATCCCAACATTTGGGAGGCTGAGACCAGAGGATCCAGGTTTGCGGCCAGCCTCAGCTACCTAGAGAGGCACTCCGCAACTTAGTGAGACCTGGTTTCAAAATAAAGAATAAAAAATAGGGCTGGGGGTATAGCTCAGAGGTAGAATGCCCCAGAGTTCAATCCCCAGTACTGCAAAAAAAAAAAAAAAAAAAAGAAAAAATAAATAAATAAATAAAAGTCTTATCTTCTCCCCAAGAAAAACAAGTTCATCAGCACCCACATCCTGCCGCGGCGGGTGCGGGTCCTGGCACGGGGCCTGGTCAGTGCAGTAGCTCCCATGGGGAGGCTGCGCCTCTGCCCATAGACCATCCTTGACAGCCACTGGGGGTCTGGCGCAATTCAGGTGACCAGGCCCCTCACTGTTGCCTGGGGAGCCTGGTCACAGGACCCCAGCACACACAGCAGATGCCGAACACAGCCCACTTGATGCAGGCCTAGTCACCTGAGCAAGCGGGGGAGCTGGCAGAGGGGAGGAGCCCAGAGCCACCAGCACACACCACAGTGGTCACAGGACGGCAGACCCTCTGACGTGGCCAAATCTGGCGGGTTGGTGAGCACGAGCGGTCCCTGACTGTTGGACCTCAGTGTCCCCCAGCCATGGAGGGTGTGCTTGGCCAGGGTTCAGCCTGGCTGGGGCTCCCCTCCCACCCTCTCATGCCTCACTAGCCACCAGCCCACACCCAGTTCCTGCAAGCCTTCCAGGCCTGTGGCTGTGGCAAGTAGCTATGGGGAACTTGTTGCTGTGCATCTACAGGACAGGGCCAACCCAGGGTCCAGGGTGGATCTGCCAGTTCCTCGGAAATGACCTGTGTGTGTCGGATAAAGATCGGGATTTGTGCTGTGTCACACTGACCCTGCTGCAGCAGGGAGGCGTGCTGAGGACTGGCCAGTCCTGGTGCCTCCCATCCCCCTCCCCCGCCCCAGCCCTGTGTCTGATCAGTGGCCCAGCACTGAGTGAGGCCCCTAGGACTGGGGCGCAGGTGCCTGCCCCTGTGTGTGCCCCATCCATGCTGTCTTCTCCCCAGGTCTGCCCTACCCCACCAGGCTCCACACCTTTTTGTACGGGTGTATGGTACTGGGGATTGAACCCAGGGGCATTCTAACTTTGAACTACATCCCCAGGCCTTATCATTTTTTAATTTTAAAACAGAATCTCCCTAAGTTGCTGAGGGTCTCACTAAGTTGCCCAGGCTGGCCTCAAACCTGCAATCCTTCTATCTCAGCCTCTGACATACTAGGATTACAGGTGTGCGCCACCATGCCTGGCTTCTTCTATATACCTTTTATACCTGCCTTAGAAATACTTTAAGCAAGCCGGGTGTAGTGATGCATGCTTGTAATCCCAGTGCTTGGGAGGCTGAGACAGGAGGATTGCAGATTCAAAGCTAGCCTTGGCAACTTAGGCTCTCAGCAACCTAGTGAGATCCTGTTTCCCAATAAGATATAAAATCAGGCTGGGGGTATAGCTTGGAGTTAGAATGCCTCTGGGTTCAATCCCCAATACTGAAAAAAAAAATACTCTAAGCAGAGCCGAGGATGGTGACACATGCCTATAATGCCTATAATCCCAGCACTTGGGAGGCTGAGACAAGATTGCAGGCTCAAGGAAAGCCTCAGCAAGTAGTGAGATTCTCAACAACCTAGCAAGAGCCCGTTTCACAATTTAAACAGGGTCTTGGGGGCTGGGGGTGTAGCTCAGAGGTAGAATGCCCCTGGGTTCAATCCCCAGTACCACACACACACAGAACCTCTCGGCAGTGCCTCTCGCTGTCTCTCTCCAGGGACACCCAAGCCCTGGGGTGTCTCCTCCAGGCAGTGTGTCTGCCACCTTCCATCCATCTGAGTCCTGGGCCTGTATGAGACAGCAGATCCTACCATGCTTTTCTTCCTGTGTGCTGCTGATGCTGGGGGAGGCCGCAAAAAAGCCAAATATTGGAAGAGTCCCCTTCCCAAGTCAGCCTGGAGGGGGCTGTGGTGCCCAAGAGTCCTAGGGAGCAGTTTCAGACCAGGCAGGAGCCCTGGAGGCCATAGCCACAGGGACTTTGCACCTGGCCCTGCGGGCTGCTTTAGGGCCAGCCCGGCCTGGGGACTGAGTGCAGCAGGCTGGACACTGCTTCCCAGCTATGGCCTGTCCTTGCCAACCGGGCCCCCACCTGGCTTCCTGTGTCTGGGCTCAGAGAACCCTCAGGCATAAAGTGGAGTGCCGCCTCCGTCCACGTCTCCCAGATTCCATCCACTGCGGGCCCTCGACAGCATCCATAGGTGGTGCTTCAGCAAGATGAAAGCCAACCCTTTTGCCCCCAGCCAGATGTCAAAACACTTAGAAGTGAGAAAGCTTTCACAGTGTTCTTTATAATAAAATTAATATTCAATCATATAATGCAGAACCTGAGAAAATATTTTTAAAAATTGGACTGTGGAAAATAGATTTATAAAAAAAAAACACATCAGATCAGACAGGCACCCCTCCCGCAGAGGGCTTTGTAGGTGAGGCCCTAGGAGGGCCACACCTGCTGGTGTAGACAGACTAAGGAGAGGGCATTGCACTGAGGAGGGAGCTCTCTGCCCCCAGGGGGGCCGGGTGGGGGGGCTGAACCCCCTCAACCCTGCAGAGAAAGATAGAAAGATGCCCCCAGACAACTTGGCCCAAGGGCCCTGGACCTGGGGCAGGCATGGCGTGGGGGTGGAAACGCAAGTCCAGTGGCTCTGGGGGGTCCCTGGCTCCTGGCCCCCTGCCCACAGCAGTACTGCATAAATGGACCTCCACAGGAGGCCAGGCCAGGTGTGTGGGCATCTGGCTTGACTCTGCCCTCCTGCCCTGGCACGTGGCTCCTGCAGGACAGGGCAGTGGGAGCAGAGGAAAGGTCCTCGTCTCAAGGGAGGTCCTTACCCTGAGTGTGTTCCCAGTAGAAGATGAGGGCTTTAGTTTCTGTACAACTAGAAAACAAGGCAGACGCCATGCACGACACCCCATACAGTCACAGATGGCTCCTGGCATCAGAACACAGCCTTGGAGGGGCCCCTTCCTGCCTGAGACCTCCCAGTAACATCAGATCAAATGGGCTGACCCCCAGGGAGGGCTTTCTCCCTCCTCCCAAGATCAGGGACCAACAGGACGGTCACCACAGGGCCTGCCCAGGCAGGCAGCAGAGGTGGTGCCACCAAGGCTTCGGCAGCCTGCCATGGGCAAAGGTGGTCCTCCGCCCCAATTCCACAGCTGGGCAGATAGGGGCTTTTCAGGAAGACACCGCCGGCCTCCTCCGGACCCGTACCTGGCGGGCAGGCACGAGGCTCTGCCTGGCTTCACAGAAGTCTAGGAGGCGGCACCAGAGAGGGCAGCTGCGCAGCAGGATGTGGTCTCCTGTGGGGAGAGTCGGGTTGATCCCAGCCCACCCTGAGCCCATGGAAAGCAGCTCCCCCAGCCCCCCACACCCTCACCGATCAGGCAGAGCCCCTCCTGGGCCCGGGTGATGGCCACGTTCACTTGGTTGGGGTCAGTGATGAAGCCCAGGAACTTTTTGAGCCAGCTCTTGGTCGGCCGCTGGTCCACATCACTGGCCGGGCACGTGCGGACAGTGCTCACCAGTACGTAGCGCCACTCGCTCCCTGGGTGAGAGGTGAGTTGGAGGCTGCTCCCGGCCCGCTGCGCCCCGCCGACCTGCCCACCTGTGGCCTCCCAGTGGCCTCACCCTGGCTCTTGGTGATGGAAGACACGGTCACTCCAGTGATGCCCACCCGCTGAAGGCTCTTGCTGACCTCTGAGACCTGTGCGTTGTAGGGCGTGAGGATGGCAATGTCCTTGGGATCCACTGTCCGATCCAGGGTCAGCTGCTTGGTGATACGGACCTGAGGGGATGAGGGGGCAGGTGGAGCAGGGCCTCGGTGCCTCTCGTGTCCCAGGTGGGAGCCTCACTTATTTCTTTAACCTCCCTCCAGGAAACCCTCCCTGACCCCTCCCACTCCTCCAGGAAGTCTCCTCCCCCCCTCCTCCTCGCTTAGGAATCCCTCTCCACTCCTCCTCTTCCTTTCCCTCCAGGAAGCCCTCCCTCCTCCTCCTCTTCCTCCTCCTCCTCTTCTGCCTTCTCCTCCTCCCCCTCCTCTCTCCAGGAAACCCTCTCTCCTCCTCTTCCTCCTCCTCCTCCTCTTTCTCCTTGAAGCCCTCCCCACCCGGACCTGTGAGGCAGCAGGCAGGGTCTCTGTGACACTCACCACCTCTGCTACCTCCTCCAGGTTGGCCTTGGAGTTCTCATGCCCTTCTTCTGTAGACACCAGCAGACTCAGCTCGCGGCCCTGCACATGGCCGAAGATGACTGGGCAGCTCTCCTTGCCAGCGTGGCCCAGGACGCTGGGAGGCCGCCTCAGGCCCCGCCAGGTCTGCAGCCTCCCCTGGTAGAACTCCCTGGAGGGGAAGGAGCAGATGCCCTCGTGCATGCGGTACTGTACGTCCAGCATGTGGGCCTCCCGGTGATACCGCTCGAAGAGAGACCGGTCCATCCCCAGGTCCTGCAGCTGCTTGTTCTTGATCACGGGCCGCAGCTGCTTGTGATCCCCAAGCAGGACCACCTGGAGACACAGGCAGGCAGGCCCTGAGCCCCGGACCCAGAGGTGCCCAGCCACTGGTCACCTCCCAGGTGCAGCCACTGGCCCCCTGCCACCTGCCCCTCACCTTCTCAGCCGTTGAGAAGCACACCAGGGGGATGAGGGCTTCAGGCTCGGTGGCCATGGCCGCTTCGTCGATGAGGATCTGCTGGACGTTCAGGTTCTGGAGGCTACGTGAAGCCGCACAGGAGCACGTGCACAGGATGACCGAGTGCCGGCTCAGCTCAAACATCCGAGCCATCCCCAAGATCTTCTTGTACCTGTGCATGGACACCATGCATCACCCGATGCTCCAGCCAACAGGTGGCTCCACACCCAGCCCTAGCACTCACAATTTGAGGTCCTCCCTGGAGAAGGATTCCCCTTTCTGAATCCGGATGTCAAACTCTCTGATCGTTTGTGCATATGGGTTGGGGGACTGTCGGATCCGGTGGTGCAGGGCGATGCTCCTGCGGGGACAGACCTTCCATGAAGTCCCACCCACCATAGGGCTGTCAGGACAGCTCGGCCCTGGCCTCCCCCCAGACACAGGCAGGCAGGCAGGCGGCACCTGAGGGCCGGGTTCGGCCTTCCCTCTCGAAGGTTCTTGCTGCTGGGGAAGCCCCTGCTGCCCACACCCGGCAGTGGGAACTCGGTGGCCTCGACCTGCTCGCCGTACACACGCAGGGGCTTCAGCTCCCTCCTCCTCAGGAGCAGTCCTAGGGGCAGGGTGACATGAGGTGCTGCCCCTTGGTGCCAGGCATCCATGGCAGTCCTGCAAGCCGTCCCCACACACCTGCCATGACATCCACTGATTTGTTGGAGGGGCCGCAGTACAGGACGCACGGGCCCCACTGCTGCTCCTCCTCACGGGGGCCGAGGCAGGTTGGCACCTGCTCCTGGTTGAATTTGTGGAACCAGAATATGATGTGGAGGCCCACGACCGTCTTCCCTGTACCTACAGCCAGAGAGTGGGGTGAGCCAAGTCCACCCTGCTCCGCAGGGCCCCGAGGCCCACCTGCCCAGGGCAACCTCGGCCCTCCCTGCCCGCAGGCCCCACCTGGTGGGCCCTGGATGACTGTGAATGGCTCCTTCAGCGCCTTCCTG